>OY731398.1:23105752-23118760 GCA_963425845.1 Sphenostylis stenocarpa
TGACTTTATCTTTGACTTCATCAAATCAATGAGATCTTTGCTAGGATCACTTTCAAAAAAGATGCATGAAATAAAATTTTATTTATGGGGAAATTTTATTACAACCCTATTTTATTTGCAATCACTATCCCTAGGGGCTATCCTGTAGACCCGATCCCTGTGGAGGGAAATGCTGGTACATATGATACCGGAAGTCTGCATGCTCTTGGACTTCATCCCGGTATTCTTGCTGGAATGTTATCCAATCGTGGCGCATGTCCTGTTGGTGCTGGTACATTTCTCCCAGCCGGGTGTCAAAGGCATCTTGCCTTTGGGATAGTTGCTCTTGCCTCTGGGATATTTGCTCCTGCCTCACAGTCATATGGTCGAACTACTGGCATAGATCGCTCATGTGGCGATGCATGCCAGCGAAGTCGTCCGCATACTGTGGCGGTTGCTGCTACTGATGCTGCTGGAAGTCGGGAGGTGTAGGCAGATCATGCATTGCATCCTGGAGTTCCAATGCAAAATCTAGTGTGGGATGGAGGGCCAGCTGGGTCCCTCTGCGGATCAGCATTCCCATGCTGACCAAGATCGACCCGCCGATGGATTCGGGTCGCAGGTTGTGGGCCAGCTCTTCCCGGCCAAGGCACCCCAAACTCTCTGCCACGGGAGTGATGAGTGGAGCCATGAGGACGGCCCCCGTGGATCTGTGCCCGAAGTCCTTGAGGGCTTTCAGGAAGAAGTACCCGGGGTTGCAGCGTCGCTTCTGGCTCATGCAATACAGTACGAAGGGGTCAGGGAGGGATATTTTGCCCTGACTCTCTTTCCTCCCATGTATGGTTCCTGCCAACAGCTTGTGGCAGATACGGAGTGCTGGGGGAAGCGCGGATCCCCTCATCAGCGTGGGCAGTGTGGAGGCTCCCATGAGCTCATGCCACATCTCGGCGGCAGTAAGGTTGGTGGGCCGTGAGCAGATGGCGTCATGGTATTCCTGGGTCGTGGCATCCTCGGGCCGGACGAACCCGATGGTTACGTTGAATTCTTTGAGGGTGGAGGTCTGGTATTGCCCACCCATAAAATAGGTCACCATCCTGGTGGGCGGCAGGCCCGGGACCGTGGAGGGGACCTCAGAGTAAGAGACGGAGGCTAGGAACTCCAGTACCGCCTGCGGGTACACGTGTGTAGGTGGTGGCTGCAGCAGGAAGCCCCACCCGATGCTATCTAGATGGGCCCGGACGTCGTCCTCCCATCCCAATTCAGCTAGGATGTTGAAATCCAGCTTGAGCATTGGATGCCACTGGTAGGTCCGGATATTTTCAAGACGGGCCTGGTGTTGTGGCGACAGTTGAGAAGGGTCCTAGGACGGCGGTGCTGCAGAACTACTGGCACCGGCGATGCTCCTTCTCTTCCTGGAAGCGCTTCGGCTAAACATTCTGACCAGAGGATGCTTGGGAATGCAGGAGTTGAGAGAAAGGAGGTTCTGGAGGCAAGGGGAGTTGTGAGGAAACCCCCAAGCGCGCCCCCTATATATAGGGAATTTTTCAAAATCGAGACCGCTGTCTGGGTGGGCGAGACGACGGTCTCGTGTCTCCTCCAAGTCGAGACGGCGGTCTGGTCCATCAAGACGGCGGTCTCGCCTTTTGCCTGTGTCGAGACGGCGGTCTGGTTGGTCCAGACGGCGGTCTCGCCTTGTTGGGTAACCGAGACGACGGTATGGTTGGTCCAGACGGCGGTCTTGAATTACGGAAGAGATTTTTTATTTTTTATATTTTTTTGTTGCTTTTTTGTTATTTTTTGAAAGAGGTAATAGGACCTGGTCTAAAAACATTTTATGCATGCAATGTTTTTATGTTTTTATGTCCTATAATGCCTATTTTGATTAAGTTTTCAGAAGGATTTAACCAACGTGTCTTGTTGTGCCGAAAGCCTTCTGATTCGCTGCGTTTACTCTTGGTTGTACCATGCCGGGCTTCTTGTGACCGAAGGGTAATTTCTTTCTTTCTCTTCTTTCTCTTTTTCTTCTTTTTTTGTTTTTTCTTTTGTAGAGCACTTCTGTCATGTAGTGTCCCTTTTTCCTTGCTTTAGGGATTTCAATCCTCTTGTTGACTATACGCCTCCATATTCCCAAATTAATTATTAGAATATTGTCGTGAGGGTCAAGAGAAAAGAAGTAAAGGGGTAAAAATCAATGGCTTGTGTTTTAGAGGGTTGATTTTTATTGATAAAAGGATTTGTAAGAATGGTTGGCTAAGGTTAAGCCTGAGTGTTTAGGCTTTGTCTAAGCAGACATTTTTCCTTTCTTTTTTGTATTTGCGCTCTTTGGTTTCATTTCCATTGCTTTTAAATGGCTAGCTGATTTCCCTAGATCGCCCTTTGGGTTTTCGAACTAGGATACTGTGTATTGGCCCTAACTTTTGTCTAGGTTCCTTCTTTTGTAAAATTTTGGAGAAATCCTAGCGGACCTTATTTGTAACCCTAACTTTTGCCTAGGCTACCCTTTATTGTTGTTCGGGTATCCTACCGGGTCGACCCTATCTTTTGTGTAGCCCCCTTAGTGGGTTTCCTACCGGGTAATTTTGCCCTTTTCTTTGGCCTTTGGCTTCTCTGGGCTTTTTTCTTTTTTTGTTTGGATTTATATTATTTTTTTTTCACAGTATATGACTTTCTTTATGGACTAGGTGAAGTCTTATTTTTATGTGCTTCTAATCAACTAACTTGATGATAATAGCAATGGTAAAGGTTGATTATTTGGAAGCGCTTTTTATTCTTCTTCTTTTTCTATGTTTACTTAGACAGGGTTATTTATGTGGTCCAGTCAGAAGTAGAAAGAAGAGAAGCATATAGAAAGAATCATTCTTATTAATTAATGAGGGAATATGTGCCCTAAAATGCCCGGGGGTCGGGCTCGCCCCGGGGGATAATCTCTAACAATCATGGGGTTTACATCCCTTAAACAAAGAAAAAGATTTCCTAATGACTAAGGTGGCTCTTGACGCTTGCACCCCTCCACTTCGGAAAATTTGCTTGAGTGTGCGGAGGGGAGACTTCCCTTTTCTCCTTTCTGCTCGGCCCTTAGTAGGGTCATATCCTAGGCCATACTTGCAAGGATTTTCTTTGAATTCTGGGGGTTCCCTCATGCCTTGGGAATCTGCCCCAGTCCCTGGCCAGGATGATAACCGTGCTTCAACATCATGCGGGCTACCTTTGTGTTTTTGGGAAGTCGCTCTATACTGGCAATTTCGAGCGCTTGAAAAGATGTTTCAAGAGCCTCTTCAGCCGCATCCACATAAGGTTGGGTGGACGGTCCACTAATCAGGATATCGTCTTCTGCTTGGACCGTTACCAGTTTGTCGCCCACTATGAATTTGACTTTCTGGTGGAGCGTCGAAGGTACTGCCTTAGCGTCATGAATCCAAGGCCTGCCGAGGAGACAGTTATATGCTGGAGTAATGTCCATTACATGGAAATCGATGTTGAAGGTAGTGGGTCCAACTTGGATTGGCAAATTCACCTCTCCCACTACTTCTCGTTTTGATCCGTCGAAGGCTCGAACGATGGTGCTGCTTGGGCGCAGACGGGTTCCTTGGATAGTCAACTTATCCAGTGTGCACTTGGGCATCACGTTTAAGGATGACCCGTTATCCACAAGAACTTTGGCGATGAGGTACTCCTTGCATTTAACCGAGATATGCAAGGGCTTGTTGTGGTTTGACCCCTCCAGGGGGAGTTCTTCCTCTGTGAAGGTGAGGTGATCATTTGCCGTGATGTGACTGACGATCCTCTCGACCTTTTCTTGGGATATTGTTTGAGGTACATGTGCCTCGCTCAAGACCTTCAGCAGGGCGTTCCTATGCGGTTCCGAGCTCATTATCAAAGATAGCAATGTGATCTTTGCAGGCGTACGGTTGAGCTGGTCAATAATGGAATACTCACTCTGCCTTATAAACTGGAGTAATTCATCTGTCTCCTCCTTGGATTCCTTATTTTCTTTTTCTCCTTCGGTCTTTTTATTTTTTTCCTTTATTTTGGAGGACATTTTCCTATGTGTCCTTGGGGGAGTAGATTCTTCCACTTCTAGTTGTGCCCCCAATGCCGGCTATGTTTGTTATTTCTTCTTTTATCGGTGAAGATTCCCCATATCTCCACGGTACAACTTTATTTGACTCGTAGGGGAAAGGACGTGGCATAAATAGTAGCACTGGCGTCCTTGCCCCTTCTTCTTTATTCTTGAGGACCAACGGCCGAGGTTTATTTTCCTCTTGCGATGACTCGATCGTTGGGGTGAGCTTTATTAGGAGTGGCTTTCTCTCCATTCTTCTGAGTTGGAAGACGTGTTAGTTAATCCTTCCTTTTTATTATCTTATTTATTAAGCGTGAAGGAGGGGAAATTTAAAATATGCAAATGAATGCTCATGCATGAAAGTAGACAGTCATTGAACAAAAAGAAGATTTTATTTATTCAATAGAAGGTGTACATTCCCCTATTCTATACTGCGAAACAACTTTTGGCAAAAGCAGAAAACTTTAAAGAAACCCACAGGAGGGTCTTGATTCCTCTGTAGTTCTCTCTCAGCTTCCCGGACATGACGGGCAAGTGCTTCGCTTTGTTTGCGGACCACCTGGCTCATATCTTCACTGTACTGTTGAGCCTCTTTGATCTTCGCCTCTTGATGAACGACCAAGGCTTGTAGTTCATCGAGCTTTTCAACGGCTCGGTCTTTTTCTTGAAGTACTTGGCCGTACTGAGCTAGCCCATCTCTTTCTTTGTGGCGTAGCTCAGCGAGACTCCTGTTGAGTCTCCGGTTGGCCTCTCGCTCTTGGCGGATGTATAACCGAGTCTTGAGGAGCTCTTCCGACAACTCCTTGATCGTTCGAGCCTGCTTTGCTGATTCGGCCTCAAGGTGTGCTGAGTTGGCGGTTATCTCCTGCAGTTGGCTATCCGAACTTGTTCTGGCAGTTTTAGATGCTCGGATAGCTTGTTCATTGGAGTCAGCGCATTGGTCCTTGAGGCGCTCTATTTCATGATCCTTTTTCTTGCCTTGCCTTCGCAGACCATCAATCGTGAGGATAGATTCTTGCTCCTTTTCCTCAAGGGCTCTCATCTGGGCTCCCATGATCTCTATCCTCTGGGTCAAGGCGTCAATTTGAGCCTGTAGCCCTTCATTTTTGGCGCTCGTGGTAGGTGTGGTGGATGGTTGAGCCACCCCTCTTCTATTTCTCCATGCCTCATAGTCACTGGTGACAGCCACCCGAGCTTTTCCTAGCTCTCTGCTCCCATGTAGACTGGCCTCTCCCATGATTTTCTCATGGCTAGTGAGTTGGCGATGGTGCATGGGTCTCCAAAGAAGCACAGTCCTCCGAGCTCGCCTCGGGAAATAGTAGTTTGGGTCCTCATGAGCTGCCTCATAGCTACTTTAGGTGAGTAGGCTATGCAGCCCCTGAGTCCGATCAAGGGTACACTCGGATAGTCCCCACATCTGATGAGAACTGGGCCGGGTTGGAACCAAGGACAGACCCGGGATATACTTGTTGGCGTCCTTGCGTTCCCACTCATCCCTCCATTCCGAGGTCGAGACGACGCTGGAGGGGGATCTTGGAGAAACTTCTCAAAGGGTCGGGGAATATCCCCATGTGACTGGAGGCGTACAGGTGAGTGGCGCTCCACACAAATAGCAATGAAGAGCAAGCAACGGAGTATTTTGCCACGCTTCGGTGACGGAATTCCACCGAGAGCGGGTGTCGGCAAGAATAACAGGCGGGGACTTTTCGAATTCACATCCCGAGCGAAGAAGGCGTCCATGACGGCCGATCTATTGTGTCGAAATGGAAGGGGAACAAGGCTGTTCGAAAATTATGAGTGCCGGGGTTTTGTTGAAGGCAACCCACTCTGTCCTTTCAGCCAGGTAGGACAGGTGGTCTTCTAACATCGTTACTTTCCCACCCTGGGTGTTCCCCTTCTTTATCAGGGTACTCTGCCGGAATGGCAACTGAATAAGGGCAGCGACTGGTGCTGCGGGAGTATATGCTTCGTGGCTGTCGCCGCCGTCCGTTCCGACGTCCTGGGACATTTCGAACGTTAATGCGAGCGGTCGCGAAAAGATGGTTGAGACTCGCGTTTTTTGTTAAAAATATGTTCATTACTTCCGAGGCGCTCAACACTGAACTATCCTCTAATAGAAGCAAGGTTTTCGAAAAGGGTTCTTTTGGAGTTGTCGCCGCCGTCCGTTCCGACGTCCTGGGACATCTCGAACGTTTATGCGAGCGGTCGCGAAAAGATGGTTGAGACTCGCGTTTTTTGTTAAAATTGTGTTCATTGCTTCTGAGTTGCTCAACACTGAACTATCCTCTAATAGAAGCAAGGTTTTCGAAAAGGGGTTCTTTTGGAGTCGCCACCAATGTTTTGACCAGAAACATTGGAAAAGGAAAAAAGGCGTTGATTTTATTAAAAACCAACTTGGCCATTATAACCAGAGTTGGGTAAGGGAGTTAGTTACGTGTGGGGAAGGTGTTAGCACCCCCACAACGCCCCTTTTGGGTTCCCTATGACGGATTTATTCATTAAGTGAAGATTATGAAAAATTACGCATTTACCCTATTTTATTCGTACAGTTATTTAAATATGGTTATCTACATGATTTATCTACATTGCATACAGAAAACAATAAATAAAGCAATGAAGAAGAAGAGAATTGAGAAAAACCTCCGTAGCAAGCTTTATATTATGATTCTTGTACAAAGAGGACGCGTTTTGGCAGTCCTTCGCTCTACAATTGTTCTCCTCTCGTCTACCCTAATCGACTCGACTAATTTTCTAGAGGAAATCGAATGCCGGAATACAAATTCCTTAACTGATTATTACCTAAAAAAGGCAATCAGAGAGATCATTCGAGAGAGGGAGAGAAGAAGACAAGTCTCAGAGTTGTCTGGTGTGTGGAATGAGACAAATGAGGCTCCTATTTATAGATTTCGCAGCCTGGACATCTGGGACGGCCGTCTGGGTTGGGACGGTCGTCCCAACTACACATTTTACACTGGGACAATTTGGGACGGCCTGTGCATTTGGGACAGCCGTCCCATTTGAATTTAGGGACTTGGGACGTGCGTCTCAAAGGTGAGACGTGCGTCTCACATGCATTTTTTGTGTTTGGGACGGCCAGGTGTGTTTGGGACGGTCGTCCCAGTTTGGGACGGCTGTCCCAAACTGCTTTGGCCTGTCTTCGCGTTCCGGGACCCCCGAGAAGCTTTCCTTTCCTTTTTTCGGACGTCGTTTGATGCTGATGTGTGTCCATTGAAGCTTTATCTTCATATAGGAAGTCTTCTTGGCCTTCATTAATATGCCAGGCGAGCTTTATCTCTGTATAGGAAGTCTCCTTTGTCTTTTATCGTGCAGACGAGCGATCTCTGTGTTTGTTGCGGGAGGTTTCCTAGGTTTTGGGAAGCCGGATGAACTCCATCTTATGGCGAAGTTCCTCTAGCTTTTATTTTGAGAGGCCGGGCAAAATTAGGGGTCTACAGCTGCCCCCCCTTCACCTGCCTAACTAATTCGTTGGTTTTTAATATGCCGACAAAATTAGTTGGTAGGGGAAGGAGTTAACCCTTTTGCCCGGTTATCCTTCGGATGCTGCTCTTTGTTGATCCTCCGGATGATAAATATTTTGATAGGTACCAACCCCTATCTGGTTTGAGCCTCCTTTTATAAGGCTCTGGTGAGTATTTACCCTCACCAGGTATAAGTCTATATTTTACTAGACTTTAGTGAGTACCTACCCCCACTAGGTATGAACCTTGTTCTGCAAGGTTTTGGTGAGTACCTACCCTCACTCGGTATGAGTTCGCATTTTGCTAAACTCTTTGTGGGTACTTACTTCCGAGGTGCTCAACACTGAACTATCCTCTAATAGAAGTAAGGTCTTAGCAACCCATTTTTGAAATGCTTAGGTGAGTATTTTTACTCCACCTAATGCATTCTGCTAAGTTTTGATGAGTACCTACCCTCATCCGGTATAAACCTTATTTTTAAGGTTCTGGTGGGTACCTACCCCCACCCGGTGTGAATCTGCATTTTTGCTAGATTCTGATGAGTACTTACCCTCATCCGGTCTGAACCTCGTTCTGCAAGATTCTAATGGGTACCTACCCCCACCAGGTCCGAACCCCGTTCTGCAAGGCTCTGATGGGTACCTACCCCCACCTGGTCCGAATCCCGTTCTGCAAGATTCTGATGGGTACCTACCCCCACCTGGTCCGAATCCCGTTCGCAAGGTTCGATGGGTACCTACCCCCACCGGTCGAATCCCGTTCGCAGATTCGATGGGTACCTACCCCCACCTGGTCCGAACCCCGTTCGCAAGGTTCGATGGGTACCTACCCCCACCTGGTCCGAATCCCGTTCGCAAGATTCGATGGGTACTTACCCCCACGGTCGAATCCGTTGCAGATCCGATGGTACCTACCCCCACCTGGTCCGAATCCCGTTACGCAAGATTCCGATGGGTACCTACCCCCACCTGGTCCGAACCCCGTTCGCAAGGCTCCGATGGGTACCTACCCCCACCGGTCCGAATCCTGTTACGCAAGATTCCGTTGGGTACCTACCCCCACCTGGTCCGAATCCCGTTCTGCAAGATTTTGATGGGTACCTACCCCCACCCGGTCCGAACCCCGTTCTGCAAGGCTCTGATGGGTACCTACCCCCACCCGGTCCGAACCCCGTTCTGCAAGGTTCTCAGGATGCACTTTCTGGTAGTTAATCCGGTGATTATCTGTTTTTGGAGATATGTTGGCGACTTATTGTTTCTGTTCATGCGCCCTATTCCGTGGGGAATATTTGATTTGACTTTTCTGTTAGTCATCCGGTTTTACCGGGGATTCTTGATTTTTGGCTTTTCTGTTTAGCCATCCAGCTGTGCCGGGGATTTCTTGTTTTTTGGCTTTTCTGTTAGCCATCCGGCTTTTGCCGGGGATTCTTGATTTTTGGCTTTTCTGTTTAGCCATCCGGCTTTTGCCGGGGATTCTTGATTTTTGGCTTTTCCTGTTTAGCCATCCGGCTTTTGCCGGGGATTCTGATTTTTGGCTTTTCCTGTTTAGCCATCTGGCTTTTGCCTGGGATTCTGATTTTTGGCTTTTCTGTTGAGCCATCCGGCTTTTGCCGGGGATTTTTGTTAGTTGCCTCTTTTTTAGGCGGGAATCCTTTGGGGATTTTGAATTCTCTTATTGATTGTGCCTCTTGATTAGGCGAAGATCCACTTGGGGATTTTGTTGTGCCTCTTGATTAGGCGGGAATCCACTGGGGATTTGAGCTTTTTGTTGATTGTGCCTTTTGTTCAGGCAAGAACCCACTTGGGGATGTGATTTCTATTAGTTATGCCTCTTGATTTAGGCATATGCTTCAATAGTGTTGAAGACTTAGGTTTTGGATTGCCTCTTGCATAGGTTAATTTCCGGTTTCTTGGGGATATTGGCTTTCTGCTTGCCTGTTGGAAGTGAAGACTTTGCTTTTCACTGGGGATATCTGTATTTGGGAATTTATACGCGATTCCCTGAGGATATAAACTTGTAGTTTTGCCTTCATTTGGTAGGCTCACTGGGGATTTGATTTCATTCTGCAGATCTTATTTTGGATTGCCCCCAAGGGAGGAATGGAGTTTTTGACCATTTATTGGATGCTTGTTGTTTGAGCGATCCTGGGGAATTTCTTGGCTTCTTGGGGATCCCCCTCCTTTTTTTTTTTTTATTTGGAGTCCTGGCTCCTGGCTTGCTGAAGCGCTTTATTGAGAGAGGTGAAGATATTTTCTTCTTTTTTCTCTTTTTTGGAGATTTTTCTTGCTATGCTTTACTTGGAGACATTTATTTGGCCTTTTTCTGTAGTGGCCTCTGTTGGGGATGGAAAAGTTTTTTCTTTTTGTTGTCCCCGGGTTATGTGGAGGACTTGACTCCATATTTTCTTTGATTGATGGACTCTTGTGTAGTCTTTATTTTCTTTTGTGGAATAAAGCGGAGACTCTTGCATGAGTGTGCTTGATGACTCATGTGGCGATGAAGCTGAGTCGTGAGGTAATCTTTTGTTTTGCCTCTGGAGTAGGCAAGGATCCGCTTGGGGATGATCAAGCCTTTTCGTTGGCTTTTCTTGTTGATGCACCTTTTTTATTGGTGTAGAAGGTTAATTGAGGCTTTAAATGATTATGGTTGATGACTCATGTGATGATGATGTTGAGCCATGGAGTAATTTTTTTTTTGGTTTCGCCTCTAGAGTAGGCAAGGATCCGCTTGGGGATCATCGGGCCTTTCCGTTGGCCCCCTTTTTTATGTACCCTCCTTCTATTGGGGTTTGAGGAGAATGGTTGGAGCTATGGTTTTCTTAAAGCTCTTTATTCTTGCTAAAATGGTTTTGATTTCGTCTTTTCTTTCGCGATTTAATTTTTATCGCGAGCTTTGTTTGAAATTTGCCTTTTTAATAGATCATGTGTGCCTTTTATTTTGTACACATGGGCTTTTAAAATACTAAGTGTAAAACAGAAATATTTATTACTGCTTTTTGTTGGATACATTTCAAGCATATTCGAAATACTAGAAAGCTATAAAAATAAATCCTAATCGTCTGCCTCTGGGCTGGAATGGGCAGATGGTGCTGGCGAAGGGAAGCGGCGGAGTAGGCGGCGCTGGAATCTTGTCTGAGTCTGGACCAGGCTCTCTATCTGGCGGTCCGTCCTGTCTTGCCTGACAGTCAGTTGGCTAAACTGTTGGCGTATAAACTGGAACTCTCCTTCCATATAGGCGTGCTCCTCGTCTAAGCGTCGGTACAAACCGGAGAAGTCCGGATCGCGTGATTGCTGCTGAGACTCTGAAGTAGTGGGGATGTCATGTGGTGCATCGAAGTCTCGCATGTCCCATGAGATGGATATGATAGGGTTTAAGATAAACCCTGCTCCTTGTCTACTAAGGATATTCATGTGCGTTAGCACTCCTCCGTTGATTGGCTCTGGTTGAAGTTCAGCTGGGAGATCTTCTCCGTCCGTGCATCCCCAATATTCAGCTAGAGGGGTAAGGAAGGGAGCCACCATGATCGCTCCCGCTGGTCCCCGAGTACCGCATTCCTTTACGGCCTTCAGGAATGCGTATCCCGGGTTGCATCGGTGTCCCTGATGCATGCAGTAGACTATAAAAAGATCAGCCAGCGTGACCTTTCCCTGGCTTTCCTTCCTGCTGTGAATAGTCCCAGCAAGCAACTTGTGGCAAACGCGAAGAGGGGGATTGAAGGCTGCACCCTTCAGATTAGATGGGAGATTGATAGCTCCAGTAATCTCCTTCCACATACTGGTGGTGGTGAGAACGGTAGGTTTCTCCAGATATGCGGACCGATATTCCGGTGTTCTTGTATCGGCTCGTTGGTAGAAACCCATGATGACGTTGAAGTCATCCAGGGCAGTGGTCCGGTAGGCTCCATCCATCTAGTAGGAGACAGCTTGTGTTGGTGGCACTCCAGGAATCGCAGATGGCATTTCCATCATGTTGACAGAGGCGAGAAACTCCATTGTAGCGGTGCGATGGATCCGAGTGGGCGGTTCGTGGAGTAGGAAGTCCCATCCTATGTTGTGGATGAACTTCCTAACGTCTTGCTCCTAGCCGAATGTATCAAGGATCTCAAAATCTAACCGCAGCATAGGGTACCAGGCAAATTGTTGGATATTTGCCAGTCGTTGTTGATGCGCTTCTGCCATCATCATGCTAGTGACAGGAGTTCTCCTAGCAGCAGTCCTGGTGCGTTTTCTTCTGGACGAGGCTTCTCCGTGTTCCATTGTGAGCTCTATTCTCTTAGAAATGCCAAAAATGTACGGAGGAGGAGGAAAAGCAAGATAGGAAGCTTGGAATGAGGTGCCAAAGCTCAATTCCCGCACCTCTCATATGTAGCCGTGCAGGGGAGTTTGGGACGGCCGTCTGGGTTGGGACGGCCGTCTCAAATGGCAAAAATGGTCATGGGTCAGCCCCCACCTGGGACGCACGTCTCAAACAAAAAATGGCACTTGGGACGGCCGTCTGGACATTGGGACGGCCGTCCCAAGCTTCTTATGCTGGTTTTTCAAGTTTTTGATGAGAAAGAAGATGGGACTTAATTCATTGATGTTTTAATGCATGTAATGTTTTATGAAATGCATCCTATGATCTATTTCAGTTAATATTTCGAAAGTTTTAACTGATGTGCTTTGACTTCGGGTGCGTTCTTGGTGTTGTACCTTAACGTCATCTTGTTTCTTGGATAACAAGCTTAGCTGTATTGATTTGCCGTCTTGGAATTTTCTTTGCTATGGCCGAAGAGCAATCTTCTGTTTGTAGGGCAACTGCCATATCAATGCCTTTCTTCCTTTCCTTAGGGATTTCAACCTTCCTATTGATCACTATGTTACCACATTCCCCTTTATTACTTGAATGCTTTATAGTGGAATGGTCAAGAGAAGAGAAAGAAAAGGATTTGTATCAAAGGCTTGTGTTTTAGAGGGATATTTTTGTATGAAAGGTCTTTGTAAGAATGGCTAGCCCAGGTTGGTCGGTGTTTAGGCTAGTTTAGACAAAACGTTTTGCTCTTATAACGAGGCATCGTTGCTTATTGTTATATAGCGCCTTTTTGCGATTGACTAACTTTCCTAGTCCGCCCTTTCGGGTTATTGGCCTAGGATGCCGTGCTTTGGTCCTAACTTTTGTCTAGGTTTTCCTTTTTGCATTTATTTTTTAGGAATACCTAGCGGACTTTTCATAACCCTAATTTTTGCTTAGGCTACCCTTTATTATTGTTCGGGTCTCCTGCCGGGTTTACCCTAACTTTTGTGCAGCCCCCTTTGTGGGTTTCCTGCCGAGTATTTTGCCCTTTTATTTTCTTGTCTCGGCCTTTAGCCTTGACGGGCTTTTCTTTTATATGCATTATTATTTTTTGCACAACATTGTCGAAACTTGAATTTTATTGGGATAGATTTTATCCGTGTTTCTAGTTAATCAATCGTATTTGACTTTGCTTTATGACGCGTTGCTTGTTTT
>OY731398.1:23118860-23194597 GCA_963425845.1 Sphenostylis stenocarpa
ACAAGTCTCGAGTTGTCCGGTGTGTGGAATGAGACAAATGAGGCTCCTATTTATAGATTTCGCAGCACTGGACATGCGGGACGGCCGTCCGGGTTGGGACGGCCGTCCCAACTACACATTTTACACTGGGACAATTTGGGATGGCACGTGCATTTGGGACGGCCGTCCCATTTGAATTTAGGGACTTGGGACGTGCGTCCCAAAGGTGAGACGTGCGTCTCACATGCATTTTTTGTGTTTGGGACGACCAGGTGTGTTTGGGACAGCTAGTCCCGGTTTAGGATAGGTTGTCCCAAACTGCTTTGGCTCTGTCTTCGCGTTCCGGGACCCCCGAGAAGCTTTCCTTTCCTTTTTCCGGACGTCATTTGATGCCGATGTGTGTCCGTTGAAGCTTTATCTTCATATAGGAAGTCTTCTTGGCCTTCATTAAGATGCCAGGCGAGCTTTATCTCTGTATAGGAAGTCTCCTTTGTCTTTTATCGTGCAGACGAGCAATCTCTGTGTTTGTTGCGGGAGGTTTCCTAGGTTTTGGGAAGCCGGATGAACTCCATCTTCGGGCGAAGTTCCTCTAGCTTTTATTTTGAGAGGCCGGGCAAAATTAGGGGTCTACAGGAGTCGCCACCAATGTTTTGACCATAAACATTGGAAAAGGAGAAAAAGGCATTGATTTTAGTAAAAACCAAACTTGGCCATTATAACCAGAGTCGGGTAAGGGAGTTAGTTACGTGTGGGGAAGGTATTAGCACCCCACAACGCCCCTTTCGGGTTCCCTATGACGGATTAATTCATTTAAGTGAAGATTACGAGAGATTACGCTTTTACCCTATTTTATTCATACAGTATTTAAATATGGCTATCTACATGATTTTATCTACATTGCATACAGAAAGCAGTAAATAAAGCAATAAAAGGGAAGAGAATTGAGAAGAACCTCCGAAGCAAGCTTTATATTATAAGTCTTTTATACAGAGGACGCTTTGCGGCAATCCTTCGCTCTACAATGACTCTCCTCTCGATTACAGACTCGACTCGACTAAATTTTCTAGAAAAATCGAATGCCGGAATACAAGTTCCTTAACTGATTGTTACCTATTAAAGGCAATCAGAGAGATCATTCGAAGGTGGGAGAGAAGAAGACAAGTCTTGGAGTTGTCTGGGGTGTGGAGAATGACAAATGAGGCTCCTATTTATAGATTTCGCTGCCTGGAAACTTGGGACGGCCGTCTGGGTTGGGACGGCCGTCCCAACTGCACATTTTACACTGGGCCAAGCTGGGACGGCCTGTTGGGTTTGGGACGGCCGTCCCAACTACGTTTTGGGGTTTGGGACACGCGTCCCAAAGGTGAGACGTGCCTCTCACTTGCATTTTGGCATTTGGGACGGCCGTCCCAGTTTGGGACGGCTGTCCCAACCTGTCTTGGCCTGTCTTCGCATTTTGGGACCCCCGGGAAGCTTTCCTTTCCTTTTTCGGACGTTGTTTGATGCCGATGTGTGTCCGTTGAAGCTTTATCTTCATATGGGAAGTCTTCTTGGCCTTCATTAAGATGCCGGGCGAGCTTTATCTTCGTGTAGGAAGTCTCTTTAGTCTTTATTGTGTGGATGGGTGAACTCCGTCTTGTTGCGGGAGGTCTTTCTCGGTTTTTGATATGCAGCAGGGTGAACTTTATTTTTGTGTGAAGTTTCCCTAGCCTTTATTTTGAGAGGCCGGGCAAAATTAGGGGTCTACAGCTGCCCCCCCTTCACCTGCCTAGCTAATTTGTCGGCTTGATATGCCGACAAAATTAGTTGGTAGGGGAAGGAGTTAACCCTTTTGCCCGGTCATCCTTCGGATGTTGCTCCTTGCTGATCCTCCGGATGATAAATATTTTGATAGGTACCAACCCCTATCTGGTTTGAACCTTCTTTTATAAGGCTCCGGTGAGTATTTACCCTCACCAGGTATAAGTCTGTATTTTACTAGACTTTAGTGAGTACCTACCCCCACTAGGTATGAACCTTGTTCTGCAAGGTTTTGGTGAGTACCTACCCTCACCTGGTATGAGTTCGCATTTTGCTAAACTCTTGTGGGTACTTACTTCTGAGGTGCTCAACACTGAACTATCCTCTAATAGAAGCAAGGTTTTTGCACCCATTTTTGTAATGCTTCTGGTGAGTATTTTACTCTACCCGATGCATTTTGCTAAGTTTCGATGAGTACCTACCCTCATCCGGTACAAACCTTATTTTATAAGGTTTTGGTGGGTTTATTCTTCCACCGGGTATGAATCTGCATCTTGACAGATTCTAGTGGTTTTTATACCCCCACTGGGTGCGAACCTGCATCTTGATAAGGTTCTAGTGGTTTTTACACCCCCACTGGGTGCGAACCTGCATCTTGACAAGGCTCTAGTGGTTTTTACACCCCCACTGGGTGCGAACCTGCATCTTGACAAGGCTCTAGTGGTTTTTACACCCCCACTGGGTGCGAACCTGCATCTTGACAAGGTTCTAGTGGTTTTTACACACCCACTGGGTGCGAACCTGCATCTTAACAAGGTTCTAGTGGTTTTTACACCCCCACTGGGTGCGAACCTGCATCTTGACAAGGTTCTAGTGGTTTTTACACCCCCACTAGGTGCAAACCTGCATCTTGACAAGGTTCTAGTGGTTTTTACACCCCCACTGGGTGCGAACCTGCATCTTGACAAGGTTCTAGTGGTTTTTACACCCCCACTGGGTGCGAACCTGCATCTTGACAAGGTTCTTCTCATTCAATCTTTTGATTGATGAGTTCATACCCTTAACGGGCTTTCGGAGAAGTGTTGGCGGCTTACTGTCTTTGATCATGCGCCTATTCCTTGGGGAATGATTTGGTTTTTTCACCTTGACTTTTTAGTCATCCGGTTTTACTGGGGATTTCATTGTTTTGGCTTTTTCTTTTAGCCATCCGGCTTTTGCCGGGGATTCTTTGATTTTGGCTTTTTCTTTTAGCCATCCGGCTTTTGACGGGGATTCTTTGATTTTGGCTTTTTCTTTTAGCCGTCCGGCTTTTGCCAGGGATTCTTTGATTTTGGCTTTTTCTTTTAGCCATCTGGCTTTTGCCGGGGATTCTTTGATTTTGGCTTTTTCTTTTAGCCATCCGGCTTTTGCCGGGGATTCTTTGATTTTGGCTTTTTCTTTTAGTCATCCGGCTTTTGCTGGGGATTCTTCGTTTTTGGCTTTTTTCTTTTAGCCATCCGGCTTTGCCGGGGATTCTTATTGACCGGCTTTGCCGGGGATTCTTGTTGATTGTCTCTTTTTAGGCAGTGATCCTCTGGGGATTTGTTGATTTTTGTCAGTTGTGCCTCTTGATTAGGCGGATGCTTCACTAGTGGTGAAGGCTTTATGTTTTTCGCCTCTGAATAGGCTGATGTTCTACTTGAGGATATTTGCTCTTGATAATACCTCTGAGTAGGCAAATGCTTTTTTGAAAGCTTTGTGCTTGTATTGCCTCTTGCATAGGTTTATTTCCCGCTTCTTGGGGATATTGGCTCTTTGCTTGTTTCTGAGTAAGCATAGGCATTCTTGGGAGTAAGGGTTTCGCCTTTCACTGGGGATATTCCTATTGGGTGTTCCAGATGGTTAACTCCCTGAGGATATGAATTTTGTATTTTGCCTTTTGATGGTAGGCTTGCTGGGGGATTTTCTTTTTGGTGATCCACCAAGGATTTGGTTGTTTCCTGGGGATCTATTTTGAATTGCCCCCTAGGGAGGGATGAAGTTTTTGACTCCTTATTGGCTGCTATTTGAGTTGGCTTTGTCTATGCTCTTATTCCTGATGGGGAATGGATTTGTATGTGCGCCTTTTGTACACATTGGCTTTTTTCTTTGGATGAAAAGATATTTTTTCTTTTCTTTTTGGTGATCCCTGGGGAATTTTTCTCTTGGGGATCTAATCCTTGGTTAGTTTTGAGCTTCTGACTTTGTGAGGCTCTTTATTGAGCGGAACGAAGAGATTTTCTTCTTTTTCTTTTTTTTGGGATTCGCCGAGGAGTCTGTCGGTTTCTTGGAGATCCAAATTTGATGATGGAGTCCTGGCTCCTGGCTTTGTGAAGCTTCTTATTTGAGCTGGAAGATGGAAAAATTTTGTTTTCCTCTTTTTGTAGATTTTCTTGATATATTCTTCTTGGGGATTTTCGTGCAACCTTTTTCTGTGGTGGCCTTCGTTAGGGGATGAAAAGTTTTTCTTTCTTTTCCTTCTGTTGCCCCCTGGTGATGTGGAGGATTTGACTCCGTATGATGGGCTCTTGGTGTAGCCCTTATTCTCCTTTGGGGAATGAAGCAGAGACTCTTGCATGAGTGTGCTTGATGACTCATGTGGCGATGAAGCTGAGTCGTGAGGTAATCTTTTTGTTTTGCCTCTGGAGTAGGCAAGGATCCGCTTGGGGATGATCAAGCCTTTCCGTTGGCTTTTCTACGTTGATGACTTCCTTTTTCTTGGATGGAAGGATGTTGATTGAGGCTTTAAATGATTTATGTTTGATGACTCAAGTGGTGATGCTGAGTCATGAAATAATTTTTGTGTTGCCTTTGGAGTAGGCAAGGATCCGCTTGGGGATTATCGAGCCTTTCCATTGGCTTTTCTATGTTGATGTACCTCCTTTTATTGGGATAGAAGGTTAGAGCTAATTTCCTTGAAGCTCCTTATTTTGCTGAAATGGTTTTGATTTCGCCTTTCGCGATTTTGATTTTCATTTAGAGGCTAGATTTTGGCGCCTTTTATTTTCAATCACAAGCATGGAGACTATCCTCCTTATATGCATGTTTATTATTCTTGTTTGAAGAAAATTATTTTTCTTGATTTTGACAAAGTCGTATTATGCAACTACTTTGTGTGTGAATGTCCTAAATGCAATCTAATGTTTATTTATTTTTTATGCATTTAGAAAGTAACTGGCCTTCTCCCGTTGGCTTCTTATGAATACGCCGATGGGCTCCTCCTTTTATCCATCTCTTGTTTTTAGCCCTATCTTTTGCCTAGACCGCCCTTTACGGGTTTTCAATCTAGCGGGCTGCCTTAATTTTTGCCTAGAATATCTTAGGGGGCTCTTGCCTTATCTTTTGCCTAGACCGTTCTTTTTGGGATTTCCGATCTAGCAGGCTACCCTGATTTTTACCTAAAAAATATCCTAGCAGGCATTTGTTATTTATTATTTTTTATATGCTTCCCTTTTTTAGATGCATGCTTGATCTTTGATTAAAGGTCTTTGCGCATATTTATGATTTATCAATAAAGAGGCATTTCCATAATATTTGGTCAAGAGAAAGGAAATGAAAAGGAATTTTATTGATAAATGAACAAAAGTTTTATTTCTTTTATAGAAGGATTTCAAAAGTATTTAGAAGAATGGGTGGTCAGGGTTGGCTGTACTGTTTAGGCTTTTACAGTCATGTCTATGATATCTGCCCCCTGGTTCTCCTAATTGCTTCAGTTGAGATGCCTGAGCTCAGAGTGAAGACTATGCAGACTGCTTGCTTCTGGAAGAATGTTACTTTAGCTGCCTTTTCGGTTTTCGACTAAAGTGACCATTGCTCTTAGTTTCTTTTTTTTATTTACTTTTTTTTTTACCTCTTCTTTTGCCCTATCTTAGCGAGGGATATAGACCCTATCTTTTGCCCAGGGATGCCCTTTGCGGGTTTTCATTCCTGACGGGTCTTGAGCAATGTCTTCAAGCATAATACTTTTTCACCGCATCAGAGTTGATTGGGTGTCGAAGTTCCTCTCCATCCATATTGGTGAGGATAAGGGCCCCCCCTGAGAAAGCTCTTTTGACCACAAAGGGTCCTTCGTAATTTGCTGCCCATTTTCCAATTTTATCCTTCTGGGCCGGAAGCAGTTTCTTTATAACTAGATCCCCTTCTTGATAAGTATGAGGGTGGACCTTTTTATCATAAGCCTTTTTGATCTTCCTTTGATAGGCTTGTCCATGGCATATAGCATTTAACCGCTTTTCATCGATAAGGTTTAATTGATCGTATCGACTTCGAACCTATTCGGTTTCTGTTAATTTTGCTTCCATTATGATTCGCAAGGAAGGTATTTCGACCTCTATTGGCAATACAACTTCCATTCCATATACAAGGGAGAATGGAGTAGCTCCTGTTGAAGTCCTTACAGACGTCCGATAACCATGAAGAGCAAAGGGCAACATTTCATGCCAGTCCTTATAGGTTTTAACCATCTTTTGAACAATTTTCTTGATGTTTTTATTAGCTGCTTCTACTGCGCCATTCATTTTGGGTCGATAAGGAGAAGAATTATGGTGTTGAATTTTGAAATCTTTTCCATCATCTTATTATTTAGATTGGACCCGTTATCGGTAATGAGGCGATGTGGGATGCCATATCGACATATGATATTCTTCTTAACAAAAGTGACCACTACCTTTTTAGTCACATGTGCATAAGATGCAGCTTCTACCCACTTAGTGAAGTAGTCAATGGCTACTAAAATGAATCGATGACCATTGGATGCCTTAGGTTCAATAGGTCCAATAACATCCATGCCCCACATAGCGAATGGCCAAGGTATAGTCATAACATTGAGAGGTACTGGTGGGATGTCGCCGCCTCCCCGAAAAGGGGGCGCGGTCGGAGCGACGCGATGGTTTTTTCGACTCTTCTTGATTTTCGCATTTTTTATTGGTGATTACAACGCCTTTAGGTTGTCCGATAACCGGGCTAACCTAGGGGCGAGGTTTTCGAAAGTATCCCTGGATTGTCTGATAACCAGGCTAACCCAGGGACTTATTTAATTTGGGCTCTATGGAGTCGCCACTGATATTTTTACCATAAACATCGGAAAAGGGGTTTAAAAAGGCGTTGGTTGTCGAAAACCAACTTTGGTCATTAGAACCAGAGTTGGGTACGGGAGTTAGTTACGTGTAAAGGAAGTGTTAGTTCCTTTACGACGCCCCTTTCGGGTTCCCTATGATAGGCTGGCTATTTTGAATAATTAAACTGGAAAATTGCGCTTTTACCCTTTTATTATGCGAAATTTAAGTTTATGACTACATGACCCTAGTTTCTATTGCGTAATTTAAATGGCAGTAATAGAAATAGAGAGGGAGAATATGCACCTTCAAAGCAAGCTTTTATATTTTAAAAGAGAGGGTGCGTTTTGGCAACCCTTCACTCTACAACTCTCAGAAACTCCGAAAATGCCTCGGAGGGATTTCTAAAGAAGATTTAGAACGCTCAGTCTATGCCTAGAGACACTCAGAAGCTCCGGAAATGCCTCGGAGGGATTCTTAGAGAGAGAAAGTCTAGAGAGAAGGGAGAGCTATCTTGATTCTGTGTGTGGTAAAAGGGAGAAATGACGCCCCTATTTATAGTTTTTCGCGCCTGACAGGTCGAGACCGCCGTCTCCTCTGACAGGGTCAAGACCGCCGTCTGGAAATTCCAGACCGCCGTCTCGTCCATGGCAGTGGGTCGAGACCGCCGTCTCGACAAGGCAGGAATCGACACCGCCGTCTGGAAAATCCAGACCGCCGTCTTGACTTTTACGAGTGACGAGACCGCCGTCTGGAAATCGAGACGGTGGTCTCGTCCTGGCGCTGAGACGAGACGGCGGTCTGGTATTTCCAGACGACGGTCTCGTCCCTTCAGGGCGAGAAACCTTATTTTCGGGCCAAAAAACCTTCCTATCTTGGTACGGGAGCCTAATAGTCTCTCCTAGTGGCTTATTAGGCTTCGGTCGTCTTCAAATAGGAAGCTTTCTGACTTTATTTTGAGGTCGGGCAAGATTTGGGGTCTACAAGAGTCATTGTAGAGCGAAGGATTGCCGTAAAGCATCCTCTTTGTAAAAGACTTTTAATATAAAGCTTGCTTCGGAGGTTCTTCTCAATTCTCTTCCCTTTTATTACTTTATTTACTGCTTTCTGTATGCAATGTAGATAAATCATGTAGATAGCCATATTTATTGTACGAATAAAATAGGGTAAAAGCGTAATTTCTTGTAATCTCTACTTAAATGAATTAATCCGTCATAGGGAACCCGAAAGGGGCGTTGTGGGGTGCTAATACCTTCCCCACACGTAACTAACTCCCTTACCCGACTCTGGTTATAATGACCAAGTTTGGTTTTTATCAAAATCAATGCCTTTTTCTCCTTTTCCAATGTTTATGGTCAAAACATTGGTGGCGACTCCAGAAGAACCCTTTTCGAAAACCTTGCTTCTATTAGAGGATAGTTCAGTGTTGAGCGCCTCGGAAGCAATGAACATATTTTTTACAAAAAACGCGAGTCTCAACCATCTTTTCGCGACCGCTCGCAGAACATTCGAGATGTTCCAGGACGTCGGAACGGACGGCGGCGACAAACAGGAGCCATCATGGTGGCCCCCTTTCTCACCCCTTTAGCTGAATATTGGGGATGCACTGACGAAGAAGACCTCCCAGCTAGCCTCCAACCAGAGCCGATTAGCAGAGGAACACTGGTTCACATGAACATCCTTAGTCGACAAGGATCAGGGTTTATTTTAAACCCCATAATCTCGATTTCGCTGGATATGCGTGATTTCGACACACCATAGGACATCCCTGCGACTTCGGAATCCCAGCAGCAATCATACGATCCAGACTTTGCCGCTTATACCGACATATAGATGATGAGCAATATCTACATGGAGGAGCAATTCCAGTTCATGCGACAGCAGTTCAGTCAGTTGACCACGAGGCAAGATAGGACAGACAGCCAAATAGAGAATTTGGTCCAGACTCAGGCAAGGTTTTAGCGCCATATACTCCGCCACATCCCTTCGCCAGCACCGTCCTCCCATTGTAGCCCAGAAGCAGATGATTAGGAGATCTTTAGATATTTTCTAGTAGTTTAAAAATACTTGAATGTATCACCAAGAAAAAAAAAAGTAATAAATAAAAGTTGTTATTTCTGTTTACATTTCAAAAAGCCCACGTGTACAAAAAATTATAAAGTAAAAAGGCACACGTGATATATTAAAAAGCCAGATTTCGAATAAATTGCGATAAAAATTAGAATCACGAAAGAAAAAGGCAAAATCAAAATCATTTAAGCAGAATAAAGAGCTTCAAGGAAACTAGCTCCAACCTTCTACACCAATAAAAGAAGGAAGACATCAACATAGAAAAGCCAACGGAAAGGCTCGATCATCCCCAAGCGGATCCTTGCCTACTCCAAAGGCAAAACAAAAATTACTTCATGACTCAGCACCACCACATGAGTCATCAAAAAAGAGTCAGTTGAAGCTTCAATCAACATCCTTCCATCTAAGGAAAAGGAAGTCATCAATATGAAAAAGCCAACGGAAAGGCTTGATCATCCCCAAGCGGATCCTTGTCTACTCCAGAGGTAAGACAAAAGATTACCTCACGACTCAACTGCATCACCACATGAGTCATCGAACACACTCATCCAAAATATATGCCTCATTCCCCAAAGGAGAATAAGGACTACATAAAGATCAACCAAAGAAGATATTGAGTCAAGATCTCCATATCCTTAGGGGTCCAACAAAAAGAAAGAAAAGAAAAACCTTTCATTCCCCAATAAGAGGCCACAAAAAAGGCCGAATAAAAATCTCCAAGTAGAGCATTTCAGAAAAGTCTACGAAAAGAGGAAAACAAGAAAATTTCCATCTTCCAGCTCAAATAAGAGCTTCGCAAAGCTAGGAGCCAAGACTCCATCATCAAAGTTGGATCACCAGGAAGCCGACAAACTCCTCGGTGAATCTAAAAAAGAAAAAGAAGAAAAACTCTTCATCCCGCTCAATAAAGAGCTTCACAAAAGTCAGGAGCCAAGACTCCATCGTAAAAAAATCAAATCAAAGATTGGATCCCCAGGAAGCCAATAAACTCCCCGGGATCGCCAAAAAGAAAAGAGAAAAAAGAAATCTTTTCATCCAACAGATAACAAAAAAGCCAGTGTGCATAAAAGAAATTAAAAAGGCGCACACATTTAAAAAAAAAAAAGCCAAATCTTCAAAATCGCGAAAAAGAGATAAAATCGCGAGAAAAAGGTAAAAATCCATTCCCCAGCGGAATAAGAGCATAGGCAAAGCCAACTCAAACAACAGCATCCAATAAGGAGTCAAAAACTCCATTCCTCCCTAGGGGGCAAGTCAAAATAGATCTTCGGGAAAACAATCAAAATCCCCGGCAAATCACCAAAAAGAAAAATTATCCCCCAGTGAGCCTACAACAGAGGCAAACTACAAATTCATATCCTCAGGGAGTTAATCGCCTATAACAACCAATATGGATATCCCCAGCGAAGTGCAAAGCCTTCACTCCCAAGAAAAGCCTCTGCCTACTCAAAGGCAAGCAAAGAGCCAATATCCCCAAGAAACGGGAAATCAACCTATGCAAGAGGCAATATAAGCCCAAAGCATAAAAGTCTTCACCACTGCTGAAGCATCTGCCTAATCAAGAGGCACAATCAACAAAAACCAAAAATCCGCAATGGATTCCTGCCTAAATTAAGAGGCAATCATCAATAAACCCCGGCAAAGACCAGACTGCTAAATAGAAAAGCCCAAAACTACAAATCCCTAGGAGATTCCTGCCTAAAACAAGAGGCAACCAACAAAGAATCCCCGGCAAGACCGGACGGCTAAACAGAAAAGCCAAAAACAAATCATCCCCGGCAAGACCGGATGGCTAAAAAGAAAAAAGCCAAAAACAAATCATCCCCGGCAAGACCGGATGGCTAAAAAGAAAAGCCAAAAACAAAAAATCCCCGGCAAAGACGGATGGCTAAACGAAAAAGCCAAAAACAACGAAATCCCCGGTAAAACCGGATGACTAAAACAGAAAAGTCAAATCAATTACTCCCCACGGAATGGGCGCACGATCAGAAACAATAAGCCGCCAACACATCTCCAAAACCAGATGACCATAGGATTGGCTATCAAAAAGTGCATCCTAAGAGCCTTGCAGAACGGGGCTTGTTCAGAACCTGGCAGAACAAGGTTCGTACCAGGTGGGGGTAGGTACTCACAAGAGCCTTGCAGAACGGGGTTCGTACCAGGTGGGGGTAGGTACCCACAAGAGCCTTGTAGAACGGGGTTCGTACCAGGTGGGGGTAGGTACCCACAAGAGCCTTGCGGAACGGGGTTCGTACCGGGTGGGGGTAGGTACCCACAAGAGCCTTGCAGAACGGGGTTCATACCAGGTGGGGGTAGGTACCCATCGAGCCTTGCGGAACGGGGTTCGTACCGGGTGGGGGTAGGTACCCACAAGAGCCTTGCGGAACGGGGTTCGTACTAGGTGCGGTAGGTACCCATCGAGCCTTACGGAACGGGGTTCGTACCAGGTGGGGGTAGGTACCCATCGAGCCTTGCGTAACGGGGTTCGTACCGGGTGAGGGTAGGTACCCATCGGAGCCTTGCGGAACGGGGTTCGTACCGGGTGGGGGTAGGTACCCATAAGAGCCTTGCAGAACGGGGTTCGTACCAGGTGGGGGTAGGTACCCACCAGAGCCTTATAAAATAAGGTTTATACTGGATGAGGGTAGGTACTCATCAGAGCCTTGCAGAACGGGGTTCGTACCAGGTGGGGGTAGGTACCCACCATAGCCTTATAAAATAAGGTTTATACCGGATGAGGGTAGGTACTCATTAGAATCTAGCAAAAATGCAGATTCGTACCAGGTGGGGGTAGGTACCCACCAGAACCTTATAAAATAAGGTTTGTACCGGATGAGGGTAGGTACTCATCAGAATCTAGCAAAAAATGCAGATTCGTACCAGGTGGGGGTAGGTACCCACCAGAGCCTTATAAAATAAGGTTTCTACCGGATGAGGGTAGGTACTCATCAGAATCTAGCAAAAATGCAGATTCGTACCAGGTGGGGGTAGGTACCCACCAGAGCCTTATAAAATAAGGTTTGTACCGGATGAGGGTAGGTACTCATCAGAATCTAGCAAAAATGCAGATTCGTATCAGGTGGGGGTAGGTACCCACCAGAGCCTTATAAAATAAGGTTTATACCGGATGAGGGTAGATACTCATCAGAATCTAGCAAAAATGCAGATTCGTACCAGGTGGGGGTAGGTACCCACCAGAGCCTTATAAAATAAGGTTTGTACCGGATGATGGTAGGTACTCATCAAAACCAAGCAAAATGCATCAGGTAGAGTAAAATACTCAGCAGAGCATTGCAAAAACGGGTTGCAAAGACCTTGCTTCTATTAGAGGATAGTTCAGTGTTGAGCACCTCGGAAGTAAGTACCCACAAGAGTTTAGCAAAATGCGAACTCGTACCAGGTGAGGGTAGGTACTCACCAAAGCCTTGCAGAACAACGTTCATACCAAGTGGGGGTAGGTACCCACAAGAGTCTAGTGAAATACAAACTCATACCTGGTGAGGGTAAGTACTCACCAAAGCCTTACAAAAGAAGGCCCAAACCAGATAGGGGTTGGTACCTATCAAAAATATTTATCGTCTGGAGGACCAGCAAACTTCAAACGAAGGAGCATCTGAAGGTCAACCGGGCAAAAAGGGTTAACTCCTTCCCCTACCAACTAATTTTGTCGGCACATTAGGCCAACAATTAGTCAGGCAGGTGAAGGGGGGGCAGCTGTAGACCCCTAATTTTGCCCGGCCTCTCAATAAAGGCAAAGGAGACTTCCTATAACAAGATAAAGCTCGCCCGGCATCTCAATAAAGGTCAAGAAGACTTCCTATATGAAGATAAAGCTTCAATGGATGTTTATCGGCATCAATCGACGTCCGAATCAAGAAAGGAAAGCTTCCTGGGGGTCCCAGAATACAAAAGCTGGCCAAAACAAGTTGAGACGGCCATCCCAAATGTGAGACGGCTGTCCCAAGCTGCCCCTGCCATGTGGGACGCCCGTCCCAAAGTTGAGACGCACGTCTCAGGTCCCAAATTTGAATGGGACGGCCGTCCCAAATCCCAGACGGCCGTCCCAACTTCTCCAAACGCCCATCCTTGATTTCCAAGCCCCGGACGGCCGTCCCAAGCTGCCAGGCCGCGAAAACTATAAATAGGAGGCTCATTTGCCACTTTTTCACACTCCAGACAACTCCTAGTACTTGTCTTCTCTCCCTACTTCGAATGAACTCTCCGATTGCCTTAAAAAGGTAACAATCGGTTAAGGAATTGTATTCCAACATTCGATTCTTCTTTAAAATTTAGTCGAGTCGATACTGTATTCGGGGAGGAGAGTCTTTGTAGAGCGGGGGATTGCCAAAACACATCCTCACTGTAAAAGATTTGCAATACAAAGCTTGCTACGGAGGTTCTTTTCAATTCTCTTCTCTTTTATTACTTTATTTATTGCTTTCTGTATGCAATGTAAAATAAAATCACGTAGATAGCCATTTTTAAAAACTGTATGAATAAAATAGGGTAATAGCATAATTTCTCGTAATCTTCACTTAATGAATGAATCCGTCATAGGGAACCCGAAAGGGGCGTTGTGGGGTGCTAACACCTTCCCCACATGTAACTAACTCCCTTACCTAACTCTGGTTATAATGACCAAGTTTGGTTTTTATTAAAATCAACGCCTTTTTATCCTTTTCCAATGTTTACGGTCAAAACATTGGTGGCGACTCCAAAAGAACCCCTTTTCGAAAACCTTGCTTTTATTAGAGGATAGTTCAGTTGTTGAGCACCTCGGAAGCAATGAACATGTTTTAACACAAAAACGCAATCTAAACCATCTTTTCGCGACTGCTCGCATAGACGTTCGAGATGTCCCTAGACGTCAGAACGGACGGCGGCGACACCCATCCTTAACTTCTTCTCCTTCCCTAACTTCTTCTCCATCCTTAACTTCTTCTTCTCCTTCCTTAACTTCATCTACATCCCAAATTTCTTCTCCATCCTTAACTTACACTCCATCCATAACTTCTTCTCCTTCCTTAGTTTCTTCTTCCTCCTTGATTTCTTCTCCATCCCAAACTTTTCTCCATCCTTAACTTCTTCTCCTTCTTTAACTTCCTCTCTTGCCCTAACTTCTTCTCCTTCCCTAACTTCTTCTCCATCCAAACCTTCTTCTCCTTCCATAACATCTTCTCCGTCCATGACTTCTTCTCCTTCCTTGACGTCTTCTCCATCCATGATAATCATCTCTCCCTCCTTAACTTCTTCCCCATCCATAATTTCTTCTTTATCCTTGTCGCCGCCGTCCATTCCGACGTCTAGGGACATCTCGAACGTTTAATGCGAGCGGTCGCGAAAAGATGGTTTAGACTCGCGTTTTATGTTTAAAATATGTTCATTGCTTCCGAGGTGCTCAACAACTGAACTATCCTCTAATAGAAGCAAGGTTTTCGAAAAAGGGGTTCTTCTGGAGTCGCCACCAATGTTTTGACCTTAAACATTGGAAAAGGAGAAAGATGTTTATTTTAAAAAAACCGCACTTGGCCATTATAACCAGAGTTGGGTAAGGGAGTTAGTTACGTGTGGGGAAGGTATTAGCACCCCACAACGCCCCTTTCGGGTTCCCTATGACAGATTGATTCATTTAAGTGAAGATTACAATAAATTATGCTATTACCCTATTTTATTCGTACAACATATAAATATGGCTAGCTACATGATTTTATTTACATTTCATATATAAAGCAGTAAATAAAGCAATAAAAGAGAAGAGATTTGAGAAGAACCTCCGTAGCAAGCTTTATATAGCAACTCTGTTACAATAAGGACGCGTTTCGGCAGTCCCTCGTTCTACAACGACTCTCCTCACGACAAAACTTGACTCGACTAAAAATTTTCTAGAAGAATCGAATGCCGGAATCTAATTCCTTAACTGATTGTTACCTATATAAGGCAATCAGAAAGATCATTCGAAAGAGGGAGAGAAGTAGACAAGTGCTCTGAGTTGTTTGGGGTGTGGAAAATGAGCAAATGAGCCTCCTATTTATAGTTTTTGCTGCCTGGCACACTTGGGACGGCCGTCTGGGCCGGGACGGCCGTCTGGGGTGGGACGGCCATCCCACTTGCATTTTTAACATAGAGTCAACCCCCCTGGGACTTGGGACGGCCGTCCCACATTTGGGACGTGCGTCTCACTTGTCCTAGGATAGTTGGGACGGTCGTCCCAACTCTGGGACGGTGGTCTCGACCTGTTTTGTCCAAACTTCTTCTCCTTCGTTAGCTTCTTCTTCCTCCTTGATTTCTTCTTCATTCCAAACTTCTTCTCCATCCCAAACTTCTTCTCCATCCTTAACTTCTTCTCCTTCTTTAACTTCCTCTCTTTCCCTAACTTCTTCTCCTTCCCTAACTTCTTCTCCATCCAAACCATCTTCTCCTTCCATAACATCTTCTCCGTCCATGACTTCTTCTCCTTCCTTGACTTTTTCTCCATCCATGATAATCATCTCTCCCTCCTTAACTTCTTCCCCATCCATAATTTCTTCTTTATCCTTGACTTCTTCTCCATCCAAAACTTCTTCTTCTTCTTCCTCCCTAACTTCTTCTCCTTCCTTCACTTCTTCCCCATCCCAAACTATTTCCCCATCCTTAACTTCTTCTCCTTCCCTAACTTCTTCTCCATCCTTAACTTCTTCTTCTTATTCCTTAACTTCATCTACATCCCAAATTTCTTCTCCATCCTTAACTTACACTCCATCCATAACTTCTTCTCCTTCGTTAGCTTCTTCTTCCTCCTTGATTTCTTTTTCATTCCAAACTTCTTCTCCATCCTTAACTTCTTCTCCTTCTTTAACTTCCTCTCTTTCCCTAACTTCTTCTCCTTCCCTAACTTCTTCTCCATCCAAACCACCTTCTCCTTCCATAACATCTTCTCCGTCCATGACTTCTTCTCCTTCCTTGACTTTTTCTCCATCCATGATAATCATCTCTCCCTCCTTAACTTCTTCCCCATCCATAACTTCTTCTTTATCCTTGACTTCTTCTCCATCCAAAACTTCTTCTTCTTCTTCCTCCCTAACTTCTTCTCCTTCCTTCACTTCTTCCCCATCCCAAACTATTTCCCCATCCTTAACTTCTTCTCCTTCCCTAACTTCTTCTCCGTCCTTAACTTCTTCTTCTCCTTCCTTAACTTCATCTACATCCCAAATTTCTTCTCCATCCTTAACTTGCACTCCATCCATAACTTCTTCTCCTTCGTTAGCTTCTTCTTCCTCCTTGATTTCTTCTTCATTCCAAACTTCTTCTCCATCCCAAACTTCTTCTCCATCCTTAACTTCTTCTCCTTCTTTAACTTCCTCTCTTTCCCTAACTTCTTCTCCTTCCCTAACTTCTTCTCCATCCAAACCATCTTCTCCTTCCATAACATCTTCTCCGTCCATGATTTCTTCTCCTTCCTTGACTTTTTCTCCATCCATGATAATCATCTCTCCCTCCTTAACTTCTTCCCCATCCATAATTTCTTCTTTATCCTTGACTTCTTCTCCATCCAAAACTTCTTCTTCTTCTTCCTCCCTAACTTCTTCTCCTTCCTTCACTTCTTCCCCATCCCAAACTATTTCTCCATCCTTAACTTCTTCTCCTTCCCTAACTTCTTCTCCATTCTTAACTTCTTCTTCTCCTTCCTTAACTTCATCTACATCCCAAATTTCTTCTCCATCCTTAACTTACACTCCAGCCATAACTTCTTCTCCTTCCTTAGCTTCTTCTTCCTCCTTGATTTCTTCTCGATTCCAAACTTCTTCTCCATCCCAAACTTCTTCTCCATCCTTAACTTCTTCTCCTTCTTTAGCTTCCTCTCTTTCCCTAACTTCTTCTCCTTCCCTAACTTCTTCTCCATCCAAACCATCTTCTCCTTCCATAACATCTTCTCCGTCGAAGACTTCTTCTCCATCCATGATAATCATCTCTCCCTCCTTAACTTCTTCCCCATCCATAATTTCTTCTTTATCCTTGACTTCTTCTCCATCCAAAACTTCTTCTTCTTCTTCCTCCCTAACTTCTTCTCCTTCCTTCACTTCTTCCCCATCCCAAACTATTTCCCCATCCTTAACTTCTTCTCCTTCCCTACCTTCTTCTCCATCCTTTACTTCTTCTTCTCCTTCCTTAACTTCATCTACATCCCAAATTTCTTCTCCATCCTTAACTTACACTCCATCCATAACTTTTTCTCCTTCCTTAGCTTCTTCTTCCTCCTTGATTTCTTCTCCATTCCAAACATCTTCTCCATCCCAAACTTCTTCTCCATCCTTAACTTCTTCTCCTTCTTTAACTTCCTCTCTTTCCCTAACTTCTTCTCCTTCCCTAACTTCTTCTCCATCCAAACCATCTTCTCCTTCCATAACATCTTCTCCGTCCATGACTTCTTCTCCTTCCTTGACTTCTTCTCCTTCCTTGACTTCTTCTCCATCCATGATAACCATCTCTCCCTCCTTAACTTCTTCCCCATCCATAATTTCTTCTTTATCCTTGACTTCTTCTCCATCCAAAACTTCTTCTTCTTCTTCCTCCCTAACTTCTTCTCCTTCCTTCACTTCTTCCCCATCCCAAACTATTGCCCCATCCTTAACTTCTTCTCCTTCCCTAACTTCTTCTCCATCCTTAACTTCATCTACATCCCAAATTTCTTCTCCATCCTTAACTTACACTCCATCCATAACTTCTTCTCCTTCCTTAGCTTCTTCTTCCTCCTTGATTTCTTCTCCATTCCAAACTTCTTCTCCATCCCAAACTTCTTCTCCATCCTTAACTTCTTCTCCTTCTTTAGCTTCCTCTCTTTCCCTAACCTCTTCTCCTTCCCTAACTTCTTCTCCATCCAAACCATCTTCTCCTTCCATAACATCTTCTCCGTCCATGACTTCTTCTTCTTCCTTGACTTCTTCTCCATCCATGATAATTGTCGCCGCCTCCCCGAAAAGGGGGCGCGGTCGTAGCGACGCGATGGTTATTTTTGACCCTCTCTTATTTTCGCGTTTTTTATGGATGGTTACAACGCCTTTAGGTTGTCCGATAACCGGGCTAACCTAGGGGCGAGGTTTTCGAAAAGTGTCCTTGGGTTGTCCGATAACCGGGCTAACCCAAGGACTTATTTATTTAGGGTTCTATGGAGTCGCCACCGATGTTTTTATCGGAAACATCGGAAAAGGGGTTTTAAAAGGCGTTGGTTTTCGAAAACCAACTTTGGTCATTAGAACCAGAGTTGGGTAAGGGAGTTGGTTACGTGCAAAGGGAGTATTAGTCCCTTTACGACGCCCCTTTCGGGTTCCCTATGACAGGCCGTCTTATTTTATTGATAAACTAGAAAAATACACTTTTGCCCTTTTTATTCTGCGGAATTTAAAAGTATGACTACATGGCCCTACTATCTATTGCATAATTTAAGATAAAAACGGTAAAGGTGGAAGGAGAGAATTTGAACCTCCGAAGCACGCTTTTTATATTAATTCTCTAAAAAAAATAGGGTGCTTTATGGCAGCCCTTCACTCTACAAGACGTCGGAAAACCTCTCGAATGCCGAAAATCACTCTTGCAAGCACTCAGAAGCTCCGGAAATGCGTCGGAGGGATTCTAGAGAGAAGTTTTTAGAGAGAAGGGAGAGCTATGCAGCTGTGGTGTGTGGAAATGAGGGGGGGAGAGCCCCTATTTATAGGTTTTCGCGCTGTCAGGTGGCGAGACCGCCGGTCTCGTCTGACAGGGTCGAGACCGCTGTCTCGTCCAACGAGACCGCCGTCTCGACCTGTCAAAATGGCGAGACCGCCATCTGGGTGAACGAGACCGCCGTCTCGTCCTTCGCAGGTGGCGAGACCGCCGTCTCGTCAAGCGAGACGGCGGTCTCGCCACTTGCGTGAGGCGAGACGGCGGTCTGGGTTGTCCAGAAGGCGGTCTCGTCCCCTTCAAGGCGAGAAAACTTATTTTTTGGTACAGAAACTCCCTCCTATCCTAGTATGGGGCCTAATAGTCTCTCCTAGTGGCTTGTTAGGCTTGTCCATCTTCAAATAGGAGGTCTTCTGGTCTTTATTTGGAGGCCGGGCAAGATTTGGGGTCTACAGCTGCCCCCCCTTTACCCGTCCAGTCGACTGCTGGCCTTCTGTGCCAGGATGATCGACTGGGGGGTAAAGGAGTTGACCCTCTTGCCCGGTTGCCCTTCAGACGTTCCGTCTTGCGGCGGTTGATCTTCTGGGAAAAACTTTGGTGTTCGTGCACTTCCGAGATACTACTTCTGACGTAGCCGATCCCTTTGGTGAACACGTGGTAAGACCTCAGGAACTCCTTCTGACGGAGCCGATCCTTCGGTTGATGGGTATGAATCCCCCATCAGGCTGGTGGTTGCAGTCCGTTGTGCGGGACTGGATGGGTATGAACCCCCCATCAGGGTGGTAATGCGACTTACTGATCCGGCTCGAACGCAGATCAGGCGCAGCTCTCTGGAGAGTGTTGCTTTTCGGATTTCTTGAATAGTCATCCAGGTCACGCCGGGGATTTTGTTGGTGTTCATCCAGCCTTGTTGATTACCGGGGATCCTTTGTTTTTGTTCTTTTGGTAGTGATCATCCGATCCTGGCTGGTTGGTCGGATGGATCTTGACTCTTGTTTGGTAGTCGAAACTTTGTTGGTTGGTGTGATGGCTTAATCCTGCCTTTTTCTCGCGGTTTTATCTCTTTTTTCTCGCGATCTTAGGATTTTGGCTCTTTCTTGAGCGTACGTCTTTTTACTCTTAGTTTTTTCCTTTTTTGTTACGCTGACCTTTGGAAAGGATAACAAAAAGATGCACAAAATTGTACCGGGATGCCTTTATGCAAACATGAAGATGATCTTCTTGGCATGAATGTCTTTTATTTGTCTATGTACTTTTGTTTATTTTACTTTTGACAAAGTCATTTTTGTGTGACTATTTGTGTGTGGATGCTGTCTGATGCAGTTTTATTTTAGTTGAGGACATTTAGAAGGTGACCGGTACTTTCCTTCTTTTTGTTCTCTCGTGACTATTCTTTTTTGTACTTTTTGTTTTGACCCTATTTTTTGCCTAGACTGCCCTTTGCGGGTTTTCGATCTAGCGGGTTTTGATTCTTTTGCTTGAGATATTTTGATGGGCTTTTTCCTCTTTTACGGAAGCCTTATCTTTTGCCTAGACCGCCCTTTGCGGGTTTTCAATCTAGCAGGCTACCCTGTACTTTTTACTTGGGACGGCCCTGGTTGGTGGTGTTCGTCTTTTATTTTTATGCTTTCTCGAATTGCTTGTTTTATGCATACTCATGTTTCATTAATATAGAGGCATTTACACAGGTAGGTAGAGAGAAGAAAAAGACAATTTTATTGATATAACCATATGGTTTATTTTTACACGGGGGTTTACAAAAGAATTTGTAAGCATGGCTGGCCAAGGTTGGCTAAACTGTATGAGGGTGCCACAATCATGTCTGTGATTTCTGTTTCCCCGTTTCTCCTGGTCCCTTCAGTTGAGATGCTTGATTCTGGAGTGAAGACCATGCGAAGTCTGCTTGCTATTGTGGAGATATTACCTTAGTCGCCTTTGCAGTTTTCGGCTAAGGTAATCATTGCTCTATTTTCATCATCATTTTTTTTTTGTGAACCTCTAATTTTTGCCGAGGACGTGTCCTAGCGAGGTATGTAGGCCCTATCTTTTGTTCAGGACGCTCTTTGCGAGTTTTCATCTTGACGGGTCATGAGCAATGTCTTTAGGCATAATATTTTTTCACCGCATCTGAGTTGATAGGATACCGGAGCTCTTCTCCATCCATATTGGTGAGGATAAGGGCTCCCCCTGAGAAGGCTCGCTTGACCACAAAGGGTCCTTCGTAGTTCGCTGCCCATTTCCCAATCTTGTCTTTTTGGGCTGGAAGCAATTTCTTTACTACTAGATCTCCTTCTTGGAAGGTGCGGGGATTGACCTTCTTGTCGTAGGCTTTCTTGATTTTCCTTTGGTAAGCCTGCCCCCGACATATGGCGTCCAATCGTTTTTCTTCGATTAGGTTCAATTGATCGTACCGGTTTTGGACCCATTCAGCCTCTGTTAATTTGGCTTCCATGACAACTCGCAGGGAGGGTATTTCGACTTCTATTGGTAACACGACCTCTGTTCCATATACGAGGGAAAACGGGGTAGCCCCCGTGGAGGTTCGTACCGACGTTCGGTAACCATGCAAGGCAAAGGGGAGCGTTTCATGCCATTCTTTGTAGGTGACCACCATTTTCTGGATGATTTTCTTGATATTTTTATTGGCTGCCTCTACTGCACCGTTCATTTTTGGTTGGTACGGAGAGGAATTGTGGTGCTGGATTTTGAAATCTTGGCATAATTCCTCCATCATCTTATTATTGAGATTGGTCCCATTATCAGTAATGAGCCTATGAGGGATGCCATACCGACATATAATGTTTTTCTTGATGAAGGTGGTCACCACTTTCCGGGTTACATGTGCATACGATGCTGCCTCAACCCACTTGGTGAAATAGTCGATTGCCACCAATATGAAGCGATGGCCGTTAGACGCTTTGGGTTCAATGGGTCCGATGACGTCCATGCCCCACATAGAAAATGGCCATGGTGTAGCCAGGTTACTGAGAGGTGCGGGTGGCACATGAATATTATCGGCGTAAACTTGGCACTTGTGACATTTCTTGGCATATTGGTGACAATCAGCTTCCATCGTGGACCAATAGTACCCTGCCCTGAGGATTTTCTTTGTCATGACATGCCCAGGTGCATGGGTCCCGAAAGCTCCTTTGTGGATTTCTTTTATCAATGTTTGGGCTTCCTCTTGGTCCACACACCTTAGGAGGGTGGAATCGGGGCTCTTTTTGTAGAGGGTTCCTTCAATCAACGTGAACCCTACGGCCCTTTTGCGAATGGTCCGCTTGTCATTGTCACTAATTCCTTCGGGGTATTCGCCCTCCATGTGGTACCGCTTAATGTCATGGTACCAGGGGTTTTGATCGCGCTCGCCATTTATTGCCATGCAGAAATCTTGTTTATCATGCAGTTTGACTTGAATGATTGGCATCTCGTGTTCCTGGTCCAGGGCAAACATGGATGATAGCGTGGCGAGGGCGTCAGCAATTTGGTTGTCCTCCCTAGGGATGTACTGGAAAGTGACGCTTTCCATTCTCGAGACCAGCTCGTGGATGTACTCTAGATATGGGATTAATTTTGAGTTTCGGGTTTCCCATTCACCTTTAAGTTGATAGATGACGAGGGATGAATCACCGAATATTTTGAGCTTAGTGACCCCATGATCTAAAGCCGCTTGGATTCACTGCTACAGATATGCATTTCAACGTCGGTTAAATAAGGCTTTCAACATCGGTTATACAACCGACGTTGTATGAGGCGACGTTGAAAGTATAAACTTTCAACGTTGGTTATTTATACCCGACGTTGATAGTTTAGGCTTTCAACGTCGGTTATTCATACCCGACGTTGAAAGTGAACACTCGTCGCTCAAGCAAGTACAGTCGTCGCTCAAGCGAAATAGAACCGAGAGTCCCCTTGTTTGAAGCACTCGTCGCTCAAGCGAGTACACTCGTCGCTCAAGCGAGTACACTCGTCGCTCAAGCGAAATAGAACCGAGGATACCCTTTGTTTGAAGCTTTCGCCGCTTAAGCGAGTACAGTCGTCGCTCAAGCGATATGGAACCCGAGAGTCCCCTTTTTTTGAATCTTTCGTCGCTTAAGCGAGTACACTCGTCGCTCAAGCGAGATGGAACCCGAGAGTCCCCTTTGTTTGAAGCTTTCGTCGCTTAAGCGAGTACACTCTTCGCTCAAGCGAGTTGGAACCCGAGAGTCCCCTTTGTTTGAAGCTTTCGTCGCTCAAGCGAGAACACTCGTCGCTCAAGCGAGTATGGGTTTACTACGTCGGTTATGGTATGAACCGACGTAGAAAGTCTATTTTTTTTTTAAATGGACGATTTGTTTATACTAGGGTACCCAATGTTTGTATATATACATACCTGCAAATTTTTTATACAACCCGAGCGAGACAATGTACAAGATATAAACAATTGAATGTGCATCCAAAAATAAAATTGTATCCAAAATTATTGTGTATCCAACTACTTATCTACCAAATACACTAACTACTAATCTAACTAATGAACTATCTAGTAAACTAACTAGTAAAGTAACTAAACTAACTACTAAACTAACTACTAAACTAAGTACTAAATTAATAACTAAACTTGCCTACTTCTAACTTTAACAAACTTATCGGCCCATGTGTTTCTAATATCGTCAATGGTCTCTATGGGCAATGCTTCCCTGTCTGAAAATACCTGTTACAAGAAAAAAGATAATTTAACAGAGTATCCAATGACACAATACTGGGTCTTTTATTGAATACTAAATTTAAGCAAACCTGATTCCATGTATCCTCAATCTTGCTAACAACAATCAGCCACATCCAGTGCATAACATAATATCCGCACTCATAAGATCCTGGTTGCCTATTACACTACAAAAAATAATATATTAATTTGACATATAAAATGAATGATATAATACATAAATATAAAATGACTTACATTAACAAAAATCCAATCTGAGTCGTGCTTTTGCTTGTGTGTACTCCATCAATTGTATTGCAAACCTTAAATGCACTTGTGCAATACAAGATATAATGAAACAATTAAGTAACAAAACAATTAATAATTGTTTAAATTATTATAAGAATGTGTACCTGTTTACAATGTTTTTAAGATCTCGCATCAGGTTTCTTGCCCGAGTGAGCGGAACCAAGCCACAACATTACGCTTTGGGCAAACAACCAACAACTGCCAATGATTTACGCTTACATTACAAAAAGTTAGGATAATACAATACACTATAAAATTTAATGCGAATAATTTCATACGCTTAAATACTTACTGATGGTGGTAAGCACCCAAGTAAACTTTCTTCCTTGACTTCATCATCCAATTTTGGATGTATATTTGAACTTCTTCTCTCTTGTTTCTCGATTTTTGTATGGATTGGGGCTCAAAAAATCCATACACATCTTGGGTGCGTTGTTCCTCCGACAATTCATTCATCATCCTAAAGTAGCCAGTTCAATGTACATTAAATATGACGATAACTTCAAATAACATAATTAGTAAATAAAAATAAATACTTACATTGTCCAAAATTGTAACACCTGCTATGTTTAGACATCGATTGCCAACTCGCTATCTCCACAACATCGGTGTGGTCAATGTAAAGGGGAAAGTTCTTATTGTCTACCCCTAACTTATCAACATCCCACTTCACTTGAAAAGATTCAATATACAAGCTGTGGGACAACAGATAGTAGTTGAAAAATTGGATTTTCCGGGACATCTACTTCCTTACCTTTACTAGTATGGGAAGTAGGAACCAGCTTAGGCAAGCTGGGGTGGCTTCGAACATCCTACATAAAATAACATTGACTTGAGAAATAATAAAAAACGAGTACCAGACTACATATGATAATTAACAGAAAGTATATGCAAACCTTTTTCAAAATAGGCCCGATTAGATGTCTAGGCCATGCAATGAAGGTCCGGAGGGCCTGTCCCACTTGTCATCACCTCGTACGTAGGCACAGGTACAAGAGCATAAGCATCTCGAACCTCTTCAATGACCACTTTGGCCATGTTAGGTGCTAAAGGCACACTATGAATTGTAGAGGCCCCCTCTTCAATTGAACCAACCGCCACCAATCGTGGTTCAGATCCATCCTCATCAACATAAAATTCACACTGACTCGATTACACAAAAATAAGACATTAATTATTTAATATGCACATGACTTTTTGTCATTAAGATATCATCCACACATACCGAGTGGTCGGTGTGCGCAACAACAACAACAACCTCTCGATTAGTAGCGGGAAGGTCTTGATCAGCCAGTATTTGGCTCGGCACAACTACCCTTAGTGCTAACTCGTGCGGCGAGATGGAGGAGGAACATCCATAGGTGGGTGGGTAGGCTGTGTGACACCTATGGATGCTAGACTTGAACCAAATACACGCATCATCTCCTCCCGAACTCGTGCGGTAATGGCCGGTGTCGGCGTCGGCTGTCGGCTCTTCAACCATCGTCGGTCTCGGCTTCGGCTGTTAGACTCTCCTCCAATCCGGCCATCTCCTGCCGGCTCAATGATGTGGTGTGGGTATGGTCCGATGATGGAGCTCCAAAATATGCTCGAATACCCACACCGGCTCCAACAACACGAACACGCCCTGGGTGTTACGGGCGTCCAATAGCGATAGTTAATATATCTTCACGACCACGGGGAACGAATGTTCCCGTGTATACTGCTCCTCTAAAGAATCCTACAATTGAGCATTATATATTGTAAAAAAAGATTGATGAATGACAAAGCATGGTTAATGAGGTTGAAAGAAACTAATTTGACTTACAATCCGCTCGGCAATCAACCGGGCCTCCTCCGATGTCATTTCACCGGAGGCCTTTTGCCGAGCCCTCTTCCATTTTTGATGACGTTTTGGAGGAGATGGTGGGCAAATTTCTTCCGGCTTACACCGAGAAGAGGCTAACTCGGCTTCTCGGAGTTTAGCCTTCTCCTTCATCATGCGTTGCGTCAACAAATCATACCCCCCACGAGACAGGACGGTGGGGGCCACATTCAGCCTCCGAATCTCCTTTCCTTTTGTTCGTTTCTCCTGCAACATAATATCATATTACAATGTCCTAAATTAATAAGACAATATGGAAACATACCAAAGTTTTTAAATAGTAACATACCTCCCATTGTGGACCAGTCCTACTCCGACAAAGCTGCTTCCAAGTTCCCTCATCTATGCCATAACGCTGACAAGGAGTTAATCCTTTGCTAATGGCTTGGTCATTAAAAATCCATTTTGAAGTCAATGTCGACTTGAATTGCCTCCACATTTTGGCAATAGATGACATGACTTTTCTCCTAACTTGTTCAGAGTTAACAATATCAAAGTGATTCTGCAAAAACAACAAAATAAATTAGGATAACAAAGTTTAGGATCTAACTTAACTTAACAAAATTTAACGAGTTAACAAAACTCACCAAAATATCTTGCCAAATTAAATTTTTGCAAGTCTCCTCCACATAATCCCAAGATGGATGCAAAATAGATACCTAATTATGAACTTAAAACGTTAGATATCAATCCATTTACATATGTCGACCATATATGCATAACAAGTTAAAAACTCTAAAAAATTACATACCTTTTCTCTAGCAAGAGTACCCAAGTAGGACCTAAATTGAGTGTGATGTGGCCACGATATTTTGCCGGTCTGTGGATCCACACTCACAACCAATTTATCTCCCGCCATATGACGAACAGATCAACTTTTTCAACCGTGTGGCTTGTCGAGTCCTCTTTACGAGATGGGGGGTGGACATGCGGAGGAGATGTGGCGCGAGATCTTTGGAGGAGATGGTGGAGGAGATGCCATTTGCCTGTTAAAAAAAAATTAAGTTAAGTTTTTGCATAAATTGGAATATAAACACAATTTATCACATATTTGAAATATAAACACAATTTAACACATATTTGAAATATAAACACAATTTATCACATTTTTTAAATATAAACACAAAATAGCTATGAACACATAACTTAAATAGTTAAGTTTTCCCATATGCCTTCATCATGATCTTTACGAATAGCATGGACCAAATCTTCTTGCATATCATCAATACTACTAGGCATCCGTGATGGAGTGGGGATGTTAATAATATCATCTAATTCATCATCTTCTTCATGCATAACATCATTCCCTTTTGCTTGGAGTACCATTGACCATCTGTCATTACATGGATCAGTTACATAGAAAACTTGTTTTGCATGGTACGCCATTATGAATGGTTCCTCCTTATGTCCTATCTTCTTAAGGTCTATCAAAGTGAATCCCATTTCATCAGTTTGAACACCGAGTATTAATATCAATCCATTTACATTTGAATATAGGAACTGCGAATTGAATGTAGTCAACCTCCCAAATCTCCTCAATCACTCCAAAGTAACTCATAGACGCCATAATTGGGTTCTTATCCTTTGAACTAGAAAAGTGCATGGATGTCGCCTCAATAGATACTCCACTATTTTGGACTGTACTTTTTTCATCTTGTAACTTTGTGTAGAATGAGTATTTGTTAATGTCATACCCGAGTCCAAGTCACGACGTTCGTTTAGGACCATGTGCTAGCCATTTCAAAGTATCGGATGCATTGTCCTCGGAAAAGATTTTTGTTTTAAACCAGCTAACAAAAGTATTATTATGTTCATTAACCAACCACCGCTCACTCATTTTGGGGTTGAGGGTCTTCAATATTGATTGATGAGCGAGATATGTAAGGAAGAACTTCATCTCGTGTTGTTTAGAATATACAAGTGTGCCCTGGTCAACTCACTAGCATTTTTTGATTGTATTTTGACCCCACGAGTGCCCTTACCATTTATTCTATGATCATGTCGTTGAGTAGGTACACCCATTGCTAGGGCCTTTCCTAAATATTCAGAACAAAATTCTATAGCTTCTTACGCAATATACCTTTCAACAATAGAAGCTTCGGGTCTATATGGATTCTTTGTATACCCTTTAAAGATCTTCATACATCGCTCAATTGGGTACATCCACCTCAAATAAATCGGACCACACGAGTCTTATCTCTCTTACAAGATGAACTATTAAGTGCACCATAATGTCAAAAAATGATGGAGGAAAATACATCTCCAAGCTGACATAATATAACCACGACTTCATTTTCCAAGCTGATCCAATGATTTTTCATCAACTACTTTTGCACATATAGCATTGAAGAAGAAACAAAGACGCATAATGGCATGTCGTAGATTCTTTGGCAATATGTCACGTATAGCTACGGGTAAGAGTTGTTGCATCAAAGCGTGACAATCATGCGACTTTAACCCAACTAGTTTCGGATCTTTCATGGACACAAGGCTCTTAATATTTGAAGAGTATCCTTGTGGCACTTTAATACTTGTGAAGACAACGACATAAACTAGTCTTCTCCTTCTTTGACAATGTGTGACAAGGCTGGTGGTAAATATGTTCTCTTGCCTTCGGGTCTTGGATGTAATTACGGACGTATTCCCAATTCACATAGATCTAGACGAGCTTTGACTCCATCCTTTGTTTTTCCTTTAATGTTCAATAGTGTGCCAATGAGACTATCAAATACGTTCTTCTCCACATGCATAAAATCAATGCAATGTCTCACATCTAGATGTCTCCAATATGGAAGGTTAAAGAAAATTGATCTCTTTTTCCACAAGCTTTTATCGGACATTTGTTTTTTAGTCTTTCCAAAGACAACATTAATGTTTCTAACCCGTTCATAAACTTGTTCACCGGTTAAAGGTTGTTTTGCAATTTTATCTTCCTGCTGACCATTAAAAGCTTTCTTCAATCTTCGATATGGGTGGTTATGTGGAAGAAATTTTACGTGCCTATTATACACAGTCTTTTTTCCATGCTTCAATTGTAGAAAACTTGTATCTTCCTCACAAATAGGACAAGCATGATGACCCTTGACACTATACCCACTCAAGTTTCCATATCTTTGGGAAGTCATTGATAGTACAAAATAACATTGCATGTAACTTGAAGCTCTGCTTGTTGATATGCATCAAACACATCCACTCCTTCCTCCCACGATAGCCTTAAGTCATCTATTAACGGACTTAGATAAACATCTATGTCATTACCGAGTTGTCTTGGACCTGCAATCATGATGGATAACATCACGTACTTGCGCTTGAAAATCAACCATTGTGGAAGGTTGTAAATCACTAAAAGAAGCTGGCCATGAGTTGTGATTCTTGGTTAAGTTACCAAAAGGATTCATGCCGTCTGTGGCTAGTCCAAGTCTAACATTTCTTGCATCATCGCCAAAACTTGGAAAAAGGCGAGTCAATTTTCTTCCACTTGTGGAGAATCAGTCGGATGACGAAGCAATCCATCACGTTTTTCTGCGGTTGAATGCCATATCATATTCTTGGCATCTTCTCCATTGGCAAACAATCGCTTCAATCTTGGAATAATTGGAAGATACCATATAACTTTTGCGGGAGGTCTCTTTCTATCAATATATTCGCTATTATCATCCTTGTCTTTCAATTTGTAACGCGATACACCACATCTTGGACACTCATGTAGGCTTTCAAACTCTTTTACGTATAATACACAATCATTAGGGCAAGCATGTATCTTTTTATACTCTATACCCATTGGACAAAGTATTTTTTGGCTTCATACATACCATCGAGGCAAGGTGTTATCTCTTGGGAGCATATCTTTCAAAACTTCTAGTAACTCGGTGAAACTTTTGTCACTCCAACCAAATTTGGCCTTCAAATTGACCAATCTCAATACGGTGACAATCGCGTGAATGTTGTACATCCGAGCATACAAAGGTATCTACTGAATCTATCTTCAATTTATCATAGACAATGACATGTGCTTGCGAGAAAATTCTCTTGACCTACATCACGAATCATGTCTTCTATTCGATCTTCCATTGTCATGTCCTCCTCTTCCTCAACTTGTGTTACTATTGGTGTATCAATCACTTCACCATGCCATGTCCATACCATATAATTCTTCATTATCCCATCACATAAAAGATGTTCCGTATTGTCTCTAGTGTGTGTACTCTCCCATTAACGCGGTTAATGCATGGACAATACAATTTTCCATTAACCTTGGTGCCATTGTGTTCGGCAAATCGCAAAAATTCTTCAACTCCATTCTCATACTCTTGTGAAATACGACTTGCATTTACCCAACTTCGATCCATTTTGGAATTGGATTCTACAAATGAGAAACCAATAAAACTACATTGTTACTACGTACCATCACTTATATAACTACATTGTTATATGTAGTTTCCATGTTATACGTAGTTTCCATAATTCACACTTCATGCTTAATTTCTAACCAAAATCAGACGAGTTTCCTTTGTTTTTTGGCAACAATTTTAAATGACACGGTGAACTGCCAATAAAAAGCCCCTTGGGCATATTCAAGCGATCCAAGTATAATTGTACACATCATCAATACATTGAAAAAAACTATATTCATCTTAATTTTAAAAGCTGTATCATTATTTCTCTTCACTTGATTTGGAATGAGATTGAAACTTACGGCTAATCACTATTTTATGGGGACAAAACGTATAAACAATTAAAGCAACGAGTTAACGGCCAACAATAACATGACTAAGAATCTCTACCTATGAATTGTAGTAAGTAAAATTTTATTACTTAAACTTTTTGCCCAACAAATATAAGTGCAAGAACATCGTACACTGTGGGTTAAGGCAGCAATGAAAGTGCGAACCATAGAGAAAGAGAGCGGTGTTAGGGTCGACGGCTGCGGTGGGGTGGAGGTGGAGGATGCGGTGTGCCGTTAGGGTCGAGGCGTGGTGGGCTAGAGGTGGACAATGCGGTGCGGGCGGAGGCTGCGGTGGGGGTGGAGGTTGGGCGACTAGCGTCGCGGTGGGGCTGGAGGGTGCGGTGGGGTGGAGGTGGAGGCTACGGTAGGGTGGAGGTCGAGGCTGCGGTGCGGTCGGCGTCCAAATGAGGGTGCTAGGTGGTGGCCGCGATGCTCGAGAGTAAGGGGAGATACAAAAATGTTAGAGATGCGGGGGAGATACAAAAATGTGCTAGGTGGTGGCCGCGATGCTCGAGAGTAAGGGGAGATACAAAAATGTTGGAGATGCGGGGGAGATACAAAAATGTTAGAGATGCATGCATGTATATGGGTTTTCCACGTCGTTTATAATTACACCGACGTTGAAAGACCTTTAGATAGCGGTTCTACACTAAACCGCTATTATATTCTCACTTTGAAGAGCGGTTTAGGAGGAACCGCTATCATATTAATCATTATGATCGATTAAATTGCCCAAATAATCGATTATTTTTGACTTTACATAGCGGTTCCACGGTTAACCGCTATTATATGCTAACTTTGAAGAGCGGTTGAGGAGGAACCGCTATCATATCTCCGTTATGATCGATTAAATTTTCCAATAATCGATTATATTTTCAAATAATTGATTTTAGATAGCGGTTCCACGATGAACCGCTATTATATTCACACTTTGAAGAGCGGGGAGGGCGGGGAATGGTCTATTCGCTTTTGTCTTCTCCGGAAGATCTATGATTTGGTAGCGAGAGAAGGGTGTAGCTTGGAGCCGCCATGTCATCAATAAAACCTCCCTAGAGCTTGGTCATTCCGGATGAGTCGAGCTACGAAGTTTGGCATTCGTGAGGACGCGGCCGGTGTCGAAAGGGCATTATCGCTTATCTGTATATGAGAATTGGGTCACTGCGGCGAGCTTCAATCGAAATATAGTGATTCTTTTGGCGGATTTGCTTATCCAACCCTCGAGTTTAAGGGTCCCGAAGAGACCGAGACCTTGCCTTGGGAAGGCATCACTTATACTAGTAATCATATCTGCACTTTTAATCGTTATGATCGATTAAAATTCCCAATGATCGATTATATTTTGAAATAATTGACTTTAGATAGCGGTTCCACGATGAGCCGCTATTATATTCACACTTTGAAGAGCGATTTAGAAGGAGCAGCTATCACATCGCACTTCGATTATGATCGGTCATATATGTATTACGATCGGTCATAATGAGTTCGAAGGGTTTTCAACGTCGGGTGAGGGCATAGCAGAGCGTTGAAAGCCTACTTTCCACGTAATTCGACCCTTTAAGACATTTTAATCGATTGAAACATGTTTTTAATCGATTGAAAAACTTCGATCGATCATAAATAAAATTTGATCGATCACATTTGATTCTGATCGGTCATATTTGTATTCTGATCGGTCATAATGAGTTCAGCATGGTTTTCAACATCGGGTAAGGGCTTAACCAACGTTGAAAGCCCACTTTTCCACGTCGTTCATGCTAAAACGGCGTAGAATGTGTCAAAATTCGACTTTCGACGTCGGTTTTTGACCAACCGACGTTGAAATCATGTTCAACGTCGGCTAAGATGTAACCGACGTTAAACAGCGACGTTGAAAGTATATTTTCTAGTAGTGATTCCTAGCGCACATGCTTCGTATTCAGCCATGTTATTGGTGCAATCGAAATTAAGCCTGGCTGTTACAGGAATGTGTTTCTTTTCGGGGGATATCAAAATGGCTCCTACCCCGTGTCCAAGCATGTTGGAAGCCCCATCGAAGAACATGGTCCACATCTCTTCTTTGGTCTCTTCGTGTTCGATGTGCATGATGTGCTCATCGGGAAAATCATCTTGTAAGGATTGGTATTCGTCCAGTGGATCCATGGGCTAAATAATCCGCTAGGGGACTTCCTTTGATAGCTTTACGGGTGACGTGGATGATGTCAAATTCGAGAGGAGAACACTGCCACCTAGCTATTCTTCCGGTTAAAATGGGCTTCTCGAAGAGATATTTGATTGGATCCATCTTGGAGACCAACCATGTTGTATGTCGAGCCATATCCTGTGCGAGACGTTGAGTGACCCATACCAATGCGCAACAAGTTTTTCGAATGGTGTATAGCGGGTTTCATAATTCGAGAATTTCTTGCGAGATAGTAAATGGCCCGTTCCTTTTTCCCGGTTTCGTCATGTTGTCCGAGCACACATCCCATCGACTCTTCGAGGACTCGACAAATATAGGATCGGAGGTCTCCCTTCAACGGGTGGTACCAACACCTGGTGGATTGGTTAGACAAGTTTTGATTTTGTCGAACGCTTGTTGACATTCTTCATTCCACACCGTCGGCTAGTTTTTGCGCAACGGCTTAAAGATGGGGATACATTTATCACGTTAGCTTGTGCGATGAAACGGGCAATATAATTGATCCTACCCGGAAACCTCGACCTCCTTCTATGTGTTTGGTGGAGGCATTTCCAAAATTGCCTTGGTTTTATCGGGGTCCACCTCAATTCCTCTTTCGCTGACAATGAACCACTAGGAGTTTTCCCGACCAGTACTCCGAAAGTGCATTTGCTGGGTTCGGTTTAGGCTGATACTTCGAAGTCGATCGAAAAGCTTTCGGAGGTATCGAATGTGGTCCATTTCATTTCGGGACTTGGCGATCATGTCGTCCACATATACTTCTATTTCCTTGTGGATCATGTCATGGAATAGCGTGACCATAGCCCTTTGGTATGTAGCCCCGCATTCTTCGACCCAAATCGGCATTACCCGATAGCGAGAAAGTACCCCATGGTGTAATGAAGGAGGTTTTTCTCTATCCTTAACGGCCAATTTGATTTGGTTGTACCCCCATACCCGTCCATGAAGGAATACAACGTGTTGGTAGCGGTATGGTCTACCGGTGTATCTATGTGTGGTAGGGGAAAGTCATCTTTTGGACTTGCTCGATTAAGGTCCCTATAGTCCACACATACTCGACCTTCCCGGTCTTCTTGATAACGGGTACTATGTTGGCCAACCATTCCGGGTATTTGGAGACTACCAAGAAATTGGCATCCAAGCTGCCTTTGCACCTCCTCCTTTATCATTAAGGACCAGTCGGGTTTGATTCTTCGAGTTTTTGTTTTACGAGTCGGAACCCCTCTTTTAGCGGTAATCTGTGTTCCACTATGCTCGTGTTAAGCCCAGGCATGTCATGATATGACCAAGCAAATACATCCATATATTCATTTAGGAGTTGTATCAATCCCTTTTTTGTGCTATTTTCCATTTGGGTACCGATGTTCACCTTCTTCTCCTCGTCCTCCTTTCCCAAATTGACAGTTTCTATTTCCTCCTGATGCGGTTGTATGATGCGTGTTTCTTTTTCCAGCATCCTTTGCATGCCTGGAGAAATGGTCTCCTGCTCATTGTCAGACTCAACCCATTCATCTTCCGTTTCCGGGGTCCACGGAGATTCATCAATCACAGACATGATGTGTTTTAGGTTCTGTTTTAGTCATAGATTTTATTATTCATTTTATTTTTGAGAGAATAATAAATAGAAGAGGGAAAAGAATGAATATGACGAAATGCCTCGTATATTAATGAAGATGAAAAATGTATGTACAAGCCCTTTTAATCAAAATTCCTGCGGCCACGGGCGGGGACCGCAGGAGATTTAGAGAAAAGCTTAAAAACGAAAAGACCCTAGGGCTGATCCTCCCATTCCTCCCTCTCTGCTACTCTGGCTTCGACAGAGGTTTGTCGTCCGTGCTGGAAGCAGAGGTGTCAAAGGTAATCCACCCGGCGTCGATTAGTTCTTGAACCCGATACTTAAGGGTCAAGCAATTTTACGTATAGTGCCGGGTGATCCCGAATGGTAAGTGCATTTTTCATTGGGCTTATACCATTCGGGGTAGGGAGGCTCCAAGCTGCTTCTTGGGAGGGCGCGAGGCCGGGAGCTTAGCCTCCAACGAGCTGAGGTAGCGGTGAGTACGTAGGAAGTGGAGATTGGAGTGAACTTCCTTTCTTTCTTGCGGGGCTGCCTGGGCGCTTGCGGGGTGGAAGAAGGAGTGGCGAAGTTGATTGCATGCACAAATTCATCCTTCTTCTTGCCAGCAGGTTTCCTGAATGAGACGCCAGCTTGGGAAGATTGTGCTATCTTCCCGCTCCTTAGCCCCTGCTCTACTCTTTCCCCCACAGTGACTATGTCCGAAAAAAGATTAGAGGTACTAGCTATCGCCTTATCATAGTACGCTCCGGTCAGTGAGTCTATGAACATAGCCACTGTCTCCTTGTCCGTCAAAGGAGGCTCTATCTGAGCTGCCATTTCCCTCCACCTTTGGGCATACGCTTTAAAAGGCTCGTCGTTTCTGTAGACCCCAAATCTTGCCCGGCCTCAGAATAAAGTCAGAAAGCTTCCCATTTGAAGACGGCCGAAGCCTAACAAGTCATTAGGAGAGGCTATTAGGCTCCCGTACCAAGATAGGAAGGTTTTTTGGCCCGAAAATAAAGTTTCTCGCCCTGAAGGGATGAGACCGCCGTCTGGAAGTACCAGACCGCCGTCTCGTCTCAGCACCAGGACGAGACCGCCGTCTGGAAGTACCAGACGGCGGTCTCGTCTCCTGCAAAGTCGAGACGGTGGTCTGGATTTTCTAGACGGCGGTCTCGATTTCTGCCATGGACGAGACGGCGGTCTGGACTTTCCAGACAGCGGTCTCGACCCCTGTCAGAGGAGACGGCGGTCTCGACCTGTCAGGCGCGAAAAACTATAAATAGGGGCTCTCCCCCCCTCATTTCCACACAGAATCAACATAGCTCTCCCTTCTCTCTAGATTTTCTCTCTCTAAGAATCCCTCCGAGGCATTTCCGGAGTTTCTGAGCGTCTTTAGGCATAAAACTGAGCGTTCTAAACCTTCTTTAGAATCCCTCCGAGGCATTTCCGGAGTTTCTGAGAGTTTGTAGAGTGAAGGGTTGCCAAAACGCACCCTCTCTTTTAAAGAAAATATATAAAGCTTGCTTTGGAGGTGCATATTCTCTCCCCTTATCATTTTACTGCTTTCATTTAAATGTATGCAATAGATACTAGGGCCATGTAGTCATAAATCTTTAAATACCGTATAATAAAAGGGTAAAAACGCTATTTTCTAGTTTAATTATTCATTCAAGTTAGCCAGCCTATCATAGGGAACCCGAAAGGGGCGTCGTAAAGGAACTAACACTTCCTTTACACGTAACTAACTCCCTTACCCAACTCTGGTTCTAATGACCAAAGTTGGTTTTCGAAAACCAACGCCTTTTAAACCCCTTTTCCGATGTTTATGGTAAAAATATCGGTGGCGACTCCATATAACCCAAATTAAATAAATCCCCGAGTTAGCCCCGTTATAGGACAACTCAGGGATACTTTTGAAAACCTCGCCCCTAGGTTAGCCCGGTTATCGGACAACCTAAAGGCGTTGTAACCACCAATAAAAACGCGAAAATAGAGAAGAGTCGAAAAACCATCGCGTCGCTCCGACCGCGCACCCCTCTTTGGGGAGGCGGCGACAGTTTCTCTTGCTTAGAGCTCTGAGATCTGACCTGTCGGGTGTCAGATCAATGTTGTATCGGTAACGACGGAGAAAAGCGTTTGCCAGCTGTTTCCAGTTCTGGACCTGCCCTCTCTCTAACTGCATGTACCAGTTGAGAGCTGTGTCTGCCAAACTCTCCTGGAAGCAGTGGATCAGGAGTTTCTCGTTGTCAGCATGGGCGGCCATCTTACGGCAATACATCGTAAGATGGTTTTTTGGGCAGGTCATCCCGGCGTACTTGGGGAAGTCCGGGATTTTAAATTTGGGAGGGAAGCGGATGTCCTTCACGAGGCACATGTCGGCCACCTCTTTGACGTCGAAGTTATGCCCTTCGACCGCCTTCAGCCTCTCCTCCAGAGCGGAGAGTTGTTGTTTGGATACTTCTGGAGTAAGGATGCATGCGGTCTTGACATCCTTATCACCAAAAAAGTACTCTTCCTCCTCTTCCTCGTGGGGAGGGATATGCTCGGCCTGGTCTTCGCCCTTGCTCGCGCCGTGGCGTACGACCTCCATTAAGCTCGGGCTACTTGTTCGCGGAGGGTATTAACTCTGCGGTGAGCTTGCGGTTTTGCTCTTCCAAATTCTCCATTGCCTTAGCCTTTTGTGCACGAGTACGAGTAGGAAGAGGACCAGCCACTTTCTAGAATGTCCGAAAAAGTTTTATTAATGCATGTTGAGTGCTTATACTAAAATGAGTATGCATGAGAGAGATTTTTTTTCTTTATTTAAATGATGTTGAATGCGTTCTCATTTTTTATTTTCTCTCTTGGTTTTTCTTTACTCCTGGTATGATGTAGTATGAATGAGTTTTGATTTTGTCAGAAGTTGTTTTATTTATTTTTGGTATCTTGATGTTTATTTTATAGCCTTTTATCTCTTCTGTCGGACTGCGTGGCTACTTAGCTTGCAAAGAACCTGAAACCAGGCTAGCTAAAAGGCAAACTGTCCAAGATAAAATGTGGCTTTATGCGAAAGGATATTTAGCGTCCCTTATCTCTTTTGTCGGAACTGCGTGGCTACTTAGCTTGCAAAGAACCTGAAACCAGGCTAGCTAAAAGGCAGACTGTCCAAGATAAGGGCGTTTATTTGTGAAAAATATTTTTTGTTTTGTTATTTGTTTATGCTATGCAACATACAAATGCAACAATAAAATGCACACACAATTCGATCATCCCCGAACAGGCGAGATTTTTGTTTTTATTACGAGGTAGGGTTTTCCTGCATAAAAGTGCATTGGTTAGGGTAGGTTCTAACTGCTCTCACCAGGCTAAGGCCCCCAAGGTGCCCCCATTATAGGGTCCCCACTCTCCAGCCGTCCGACCATGCTTAGCACTAAGGCCATAGTCAGTCTTGTTGCCAAAAGAGGAAGGTTATCACCTTGAGTGGTGGTTTCCGATCACACTGGTGGGCACAAGGCCCTCACTACAGCGAACCGTACCTGCCACCCACTCCCTATGGTTATCCCACTTGCCCCCGGGTATAGGGGGAACTGTTGTGTGCAAGGGATTATGTGCAGTTTATATTTCAAGCAATTTGCAAGTATAAACAATCAACGATTTATTAAAGCCAAACAATAAAACATGTTATAAATACAAGTTAAGGGCAAAAGTGTTATTTTCTTGGTTTATTTATTGTTTAAGCCGACCCATCACTAAATGGGATTAACTCTCTAGGCTTCCCCAGTGGAGTCTCCATTTGTCGTCGCCTCCCCGAAAAGGGGGCGCGGTCAGAGCGACGCGATGGTTATTTTCGACCCTCTCTTGTTTTTGCGTTTTTTATGGATGGTTACAACGCCTTTAGGTTGTCCGATAACAGGGCTAACCTAGGGGCGAGGTTTTCGAAAAGTGTCCTTGGGTTGTCCGATAACCGGGCTAACCCAAGGACTTATTTATTTTGGGTTCTATGGAGTCGCCACCGATGTTTTTACCGAAAACATCGGAAAAGGGGTTTTAAAAGGCGTTGGTTTTCGAAAACCAACTTTGGTCATTAGAACCAGAGTTGGGTAAGGGAGTTGGTTACGAGCAAAGGGAGTATTAGTCCCTTTACGACACCCCTTTCGGGTTCCCTATGACAGGCCGGCTTATTTTATTGATAAACTAGAAAAATACACTTTTGCCCTTTTTATTCTGCGGAATTTAAAAGTATGACTACATGGCCCTACTATCTATTGCATAATTTAAGATAAAAACGGTAAAGGTGGAAGGAGAGAATTTGAACCTCCGAAGCACGCTTTTTATATTAATTCTCTAAAAAAAATAGGGTGCTTTATGGCAGCCCTTCACTCTACAAGACGTCGAAAAACCTCTCGAACGCCGAAAATCACTCTTGCAAGCACTCAGAAGCTCCGGAAATGCGTCGGAGGGATTCTAGAGAGAAGTTTTTAGAGAGAAGGGAGAGCTATGCAGCTGTGGTGTGTGGAAATGAGGGGGGGGAGAGCCCCTATTTACAAGTTTTCGCGTTGTCAGGTGGCGAGACCCGCCGGTCTCGTCCCGACGGGAGTCGAGACCGTCGTCTTGTCCAACGAGACCGCCGTCTCGACCTGTCAAAATGGCGAGACCGCCGTCCGGGTGAAGCGAGACCGCCGTCTCGTCCTTCGCGAGTGGCGAGACCGCCGTCTCGTCAAGCGAGACGGCGGTCTCGCCACTTGCATGAGGCGAGACGGCGGTCTGGGTTGTCCAGAAGGCGGTCTCGTCCCTTCAAGGCGAGAAAACTTATTTTTTGGTACAGAAACTCCCTCCTATCCTAGTATGGGGCCTAATAGTCTCTCCTAGTGGCTTGTTAGGCTTGTCCATCTTCAAATAGGAGGTCTTCTAGTCTTTATTTGGAGGCCGGGCAAGATTTGGGGTCTACAGCTGCCCCCCCTTTACCCGTCCAGTCGACTGCTGGCCTTCTGTGCCAAGATGATCGACTGGGGGGTAAAGGAGTTGACCCTCTTGCCCGATTGCCCTTCAGACGTCCCGTCTTGCGGCGGTTGATCTTCTGGGAAAAACTTTGGTGTTCGTGCACTTCCGAGATACTACTTCTGACGTAGCCGATCCCTTTGGTGAACACGTGGTAAGACCTCAGGAACTCCTTCTGACGGAGCCGATCCTTCGGTTGATGGGTATGAATCCCCCATCAGGCTGGTGGTTGCAGTCCGTTGTGCGGGACTGGATGGGTATGAACCCCCCCATCAGGGTGGTACAGTCCGTTGTGTGGGACTGGATGGGTATGAGGCGAGACGGTGGTCTGGGTTGTCCAGAAGGCGGTCTCGTCCCTTCAAGGCGAGAAAACTTATTTTTTGGTACAGAAACTCCCTCCTATCCTAGTATGGGGCCTAATAGTCTCTCCTAGTGGCTTGTTAGGCTTGTCCATCTTCAAATAGGAGGTCTTCTGGTCTTTATTTGGAGGCCGGGCAAGATTTGGGGTCTACAATAATCATCTCTCCCTCCTTAACTTCTTCCCCATCCATAATTTCTTCTTTATCCTTGACTTCTTCTCCATCCAAAACATCTTCTTCTTCTTCTTCCTCCCTAACTTCTTCTCCTTCCTTCACTTCTTCCTCATCCCAAACTATTTCCCCATCCTTAACTTCTTCTCCTTCCCTAACTTCTTCTCCATCCTTTACTTCTTCTTCTCCTTCCTTAACTTCATCTACATCCCAAATATCTTCTCCATCCCAAATATCTTCTCCATCCTTAACTTACACTCCATCCATAACTTCTTCTCCTTCCTTAGCTTCTTCTTCCTCCTTGATTTCTTCTCCATTCCAAACTTCTTCTCCATCCCAAACTTCTTCTCCATCCTTAACTTCTTCTCCTTCTTTAACTTCCTCTCTTTCCCTAACGTCTTCTCCTTCCCTAACTTCTTCTCCATCCAAACCATCTTCTCCTTCCATAACATCTTCTCCGTCCATGACTTCTTCTTCTTCCTTGACTTCTTCTCCATCCATGATAATCATCTCTCCCTCCTTAACTTCTTCCCCATCCATAATTTTTTCTTTATCCTTGACTTCTTCTCCATCCAAAACTTCTTCTTCTTCTTCCTCCCTAACTTCTTCTCCTTCCTTCACTTCTTCCCCATCCCAAACTATTTCCCCATCCTTAACTTCTTGTCCTTCCCTAACTTCTTCTCCATCCTTAACTTCTTCTTCTCCTTCCTTAACTTCATCTACATCCCAAATATCTTCTCCATCCTTAACTTACACTCCATCCATAACTTCTTCTCCTTCCTTAGCTTCTTCTTCCTCCTTGATTTCTTCTCCATTCCAAACTTCTTCTCCATCCCAAACTTCTTCTCCTTCTTTAGCTTCCTCTCTTTCCCTAACTTCTTCTCCTTCCCTAACTTCTTCTCCATCCAAACCATCTTCTCCTTCCATAACATCTTCTCCGTCTATGACTTCTTCTCCTTCCTTGACTTCTTCTCCATCCATGATAATCATCTCTCCCTCCTTAACTTCTTCCCCATTCATAATTTCTTCTTTATCCTTGACTTCTTCTCCATCCAAAACTTCTTCTTCTTCTTCCTCCCTAACTTCTTCTCCTTCCTTCACTTCTTCTCCATCCCAAACTATTTCCCCATCCTTAACTTCTTGTCCTTCCCTAACTTCTTCTCCATCCTTAACTTCTTCTTCTCCTTCCTTAACTTCATCTACATCCCAAATTTCTTCTCCATCCTTAACTTACACTCCATCCATAACTTCTTCTCCTTCCTTAGCTTCTTCTTCCTCCTTGATTTCTTCTCCATTCCAAACTTCTTCTCCATTGAAAGTGATGAAGATCTTATTGAAATACTTTGGCAAAGATCTCATTGATTTGATGAAGTAAAAAATGAAGTCAAAAGCAACTTTGCAGTGGACAAAAGTTACTAAGATAAAAGAGTAGAAAGATTAGTGTGTCCGCAGCTATGCTTAGGTATAATCATTTTATCTTTTCTGCTACATGAGGTTTCTTCACTTAAAAGATTTTGCAAAATGCCTCTAAAAACGTTTAAGCAGTTAAAAACAAAGTATTTTAACAAAAGCTTTCTTAAACAAGTTTTTAACTGATATAATTTCGAAATAACCGGTTGTTTTCATTAAAGAAAGTTTTGAAAACCTTCTGTCAGTGTTTTAACTGATAAAACTTCAAAATAACCGTTTAAAATCACTTAAAATGATAAGAGAAGTGTTTTTTCAGTATTTTAATCGATACAACTTGGTTTTAATTGATTAAAACCACTTGGAGTTCAGGATGATTGATCAGAATGAAATTATGACCGATTAGAATCAGTTATGATCGATCAGAATTGAGTTATGACCGATCAGAACTTTTTCAATCGATTAAAACACGTTTCAATCGATTAAAACAACTTAGAAAATTTCTACACAACGTTTTAATCGATTAAAACTTATTTTAATTAGTTAAAATAACTTGAAAAGTTTTACAAGAAAGGTTTGCAGTATTTCAATCGATTGAATCGCGAAACAATCGATTAAATCAACTTAGAAGATTTTTTGTAAAGTGTTTTAATTGATATAAACGTTGTCGTATCAGTTAAAACAAATCTGTTAAAGAATCAAGAACGTATTAATGGATTAAAAGAAGTTTTAACAGAATAAAACTGCACTTTTAACAGATTAAAAGAATCTTTTAACAGATTAATTAATACGAGTTGTTTTGAAAATCTTCTATAAAAACAGAGTTGCTTGAACTTTTTAAACATACATTGAACATCGGTTTTTATACATCCTTGAGCAATCAATCAAGCAAACTTTAGCACTCTTTTCAAGAAAGATTCGCGTCAATTTTTGAGAAGTTCTTTGAAAATCTTTCTTGAGGCAACTTGATTTCTTTTGAAGAAGAAACACTTACAGCAGAATTTCATAAACTGGTTTGAGCATTCTAGTTTCTTCTTTTTCATTTCTTTACATTCTTTTTGTATTGTTTGGTGCCTGGAATTTGGGCACTGGTCTCTCTGCAGCTGGAATTTGGTTGTAGAGGTTATCAAGAACTGGAATTTGGTTCTTGGTGAGAGGTTGAGTGCGAGAGCTGGAATTTGGTTCTTGTGGTAGATTAAGTGTAAGATTGTAAGTCTGTAAAACATTTGATCTAGTGGAACCCAGCTGGAATTTGGCTGGAGACTGGACGTAGCCCTGGTATTGGGTGAACCGAGTATAAAACACCGGTGATATCTTTCTTAACCTTTCTCTATTTTAATTGTGTCGCTGCATTTATATTGATTGATTGCTTTGTAATTCAAGAACAGATCTCGGAATCTTAATTTTTGAATTAGATAATCTGTTATTTGCGAAAAACTTTTAAAGATCAATTCACCCCCCTCTTGATCTCAGCCTACTTTTCTAACAATTGGCATCGGAGCGAGGTACTTGAAAGTTATTCAAGTTCTTCGATCCATGGTCGAAAACAGATTACCGTTTTCGAGGGAGCTTCTATTAACGGACCTCCACTGTTTTGTGGAACAGATTATCCTTTTTGGAAAATTAGGATGAAGATCTTTATTGAATCCATTGATAGAAATGTTTGGGATGTAATTTCTAATGGCCCTTTAATTACGTAAAAAGAATGGTCCAGTCTAAATGATGAGGAAAAGAAAAAAGTTCAAAATGATTGCACTTGCTAAAAATATTATTACTTCGCACTTAACATGGATGAGTTTTTTAGGGTATCCCAATGCAAATATGCCAAGGAGATGTGGGATGTTCTTGAGGTTACTCATGAAGGGACAGCAGATGTAAAAAGAGCCTATGTAGCATGGGATGACAATGACACTTCGTCAATAGACAATTCTGATAATGAAGAAGCCAACCTGTGTCTAATGGAAAATCAAAATCTTCTATCCAGCAGTGTAAGTTCTAATTCTTCTTCAAACATAGTGGATCATAATTCATTACAAGAAGCATTTAATGAAATGCATGAAGAGGCTAAGAAACTACAAAAAGAAAATAATAGGCTAAAAGGATTGAATAATTGGCTAGTAAATAAAGTAGACTCTCTTGAAAAGAGAATTCTTGAAGATGAAACTGATTATGATTTCTTAAAATTAATTCATGATAATTCTGATTGTGCATGTAATAAACCCTGTAATAATTGTTCAGAATTACAAAAGAAAATTGATTTTTTATCACAAACCGTTTCAAGATTTACACAAGGTCAAGCTAATCTTGACGTTTTACTTGGGTCAAAAAACTAATTTTTGACAAATCTAGAATAGGATTTAAATCTAGGATGAAGTTCAGAAAAATAAATGTAAATAGGAAATCATACTCGTGATTAAATGTTTTTACTTGCATGAAAAGAGGTCATTCAGGTAAAATACCGTAGAATTAAAAAGTATGCTATTCCTAAAGGAAGAATGAAATGGATTCCAAAGTTAAAGTCATTTCAAATAACCTAATTGGACCCAGGAACTATAAAGGGTACCGAAACATGCTAAATTTGTTTTGCAGGAACAAAATGCGGGAATCCCTTGGAGTTCAAAGTAGCAAATCAAGTTCGATTTCATAAAGCTGATTGTTTTAATTGATATAAAACAATATTAATCGATTAAAATAACTTACGAGAGGATATCAAAAATTCGTTCGTACCATTTTAATCGATTGAAATGTCGAATTAATCGATTGAAACGTTCTCGGGTTTTGAGTTTAGTCTGTTTTAATCGATTGAAATGAATTTATATCAACTAAAAATACTAAGATGTAAAATTTAATCGATTCCTTTTCGTTTTAATCGATTTAAATTACGTTATCATTTTATTAATTTCATCCTATACAAGAAACAATCGATTCCTTTATGAAATAATCGATTACTTCAACTGTAACGATTTCAAACCTAATATTAAAAGATCAAATTAATAGGTTAATCAGTTGGTTAATCGATTGATTTGTTTCTGAAAATTAGTTTTATAGCATCCAATTAAAGATTGGTAAGCAAACCAAATTCAAAATCCCAAGTTTTCATGGTAATCAAAATCTGCATAATTCTTTTAAATATTCTTTGACCAAGTCAAACATCTTTCCAAGAACAAAATAGATGATGTACCCAACGTCCAGAAATTTGTGCCTCTGTCTTTGGAAAAGGGGACAATTGCAGTTAAAGCTGAAGCATTGCAGTTTTGTCTCTTTGAATTTCAAAAACTTGAAATCCGTTTCTTCATCAAACCAGGTTCTGAACTTATCATTTCTCAACTTATCATCTTTCTTCTGTTTTCATATCTTCAAAATCTCCTCTCAAATCTCTGCTGCAAACATGATCAGAAGCAACAAAGAAATGAAAAAAATCTTTGAATTGGAGACTAGACTAGTGGCATAATGTGGGAAGTTATTTCTGTTATTCATGGATGGAAAGGCTCTTTCATGACAGCGACATTGCATACATCAACCCAGTTTCAAGAATAAATCTTGGGAACAAATTTCACAAGATATGTCATATCAATTTGATGATCGTGCTTTTGAGGATATTGTTGAATTAGTAAGATTGTAACAAGAGGAAGATTTGGGAGAATATTTGGTATGAAAACTAAACTGAAAAAAATCTGTGAGAATTCATAAACCACAGTCTCTGCAAGAAGGTATGCATCTTGCAAGACTTTGCTGCAAACAAGAGTCCAATTCAGAATGGTCAACTCCGGTCATTCTACAACCAGTTTGAAGCTTTAGGTGTTTGTTTCAGCAATTACCGATTCGAAAGGTTATGTGGTGACAAATTAGATCAACATAGACATAATTCTAGCTGCAGATGTCTACATACTTACATGGAATGCTGGGTGGTAATACATTGCAAATCAAAGGAATTATCAAGAAGTAGACTGTTCCTTTTTCTTATGGACACTAGGAGTACACATAATTTCATTAGTGACAAAAGGGTCAAGTTATTGGTACTGAAAACATAGCTTATCATGAATTTTTCAGTGATGGTTGCTTCTGATAATAAGTTGTTGATTACTAGGAAGTGTGAACAGATAACTTGGAGATTCAATGAACACACGTTTACATTAAATTTCTTGGTATTACCTAGCAATACATTTGGAATAATTTTGGGCATGCATTGGTTCAAGACTATTGGTGAAATTCATTGGAATTGTGCAACTTTGATAATTCGTTTTAATCATCAAAGATCACAAGGTAATACTGTAAGGAGACAAATCGAGAGCAAATCCAAGAATTGAATGGAAAGCTAAAATTGGCACGAGGTATGTTTGGCAAGTACAGGGATCAATTTTATACCGATAATCTAGCATCCTTAGCAACAAACCAACAAGAGGATCTTTCAGTGACTCTAAAGGAGTTTCGGATGTTATTATGGAACCATGGCAACTGGGATGATTGGATTTATGGATTAAAAGGGTCCATTCTTATCTTATCTTTTATTGCTTATTTCATTTGATGCTTATTTTAAATTTCTGGTCCGTAATATTACTCGGTTATATACCAGGCACTATCTCTCTAGCTTTGAATTAATATAATGTAAGTTTAATTCGAATCAAACTAGCATAGATAGATTTCAACATAGATCCCTAAGAGTTTTAACAGATACAAAATAGAATTAATCGATTAAATTGATTAAAGAAAACACTTTTCATAACAAAATAATTGATTAAAACTTCGTATCAATTGATTAAAATCTTTATGAACTAGCTTACATCAGTTAAATTAGCTAAATAAGATTTTATTCTGATTTTGATGGATATATTAGTTAAAATTTAATCGATGTAGTTGATATTATTGTTAAACATCCTTCTAGCTGATCAGTGTTACAAAATATCCACTAAGATTAGGCGTGAGAAATTCGCATCAAACATTAATTAGTTTTCAAAACTGAGTGTTTTATTCAGTAAAAAATCTTTTAAATCGATTAAAAGAATTCATACAACATTTTTCCTTACTGTTTTAATCGATTAAATGTCGAAATAATCGATTAAATGCACTTATGTCTTATATTTCAAAGTCCTTCACTGTTTTAATCGATAAAACCGTTATTTCAATCGATTAAAATCATTAAACATGAACTTTTTTAATCGATTTTATCCTGTTTTTAATCGATTTTTATTCTGGAAAGAAAAATTAAAGGCTTTAGTTAATGGTTGTTCTTGTAACATGCTACTAAAGCGTGATTCCCTTATCTTTACACGTGTTAATTGTATTCATTACAAACGTGTTAATGGAGATAAGTTTGAATCAACTTTGATTGATCTTTACATGAGTAAAGTATCGTATTTTTCATTTTTTTTATTTTCAAAATCTTTTCAATACATACCTATGCATTGTTTCTCTTCTGTTCCCTATTTTTTGATGAAGTCAAAAAGGGGAGAAATAGTTGCTTTTACTTTTGATCAATTTAAAGGGAGAAATAACTCTTAATTTAGGGGGAGCAACAATTTAGGGGGAGAAATAGGAAGATAATTCATTTTTGATTACTCACTAATCAGTATTATCAAGTGACTTCTTTTGCGAGTTTTTTTTTCAAAAGTGGTGTTTGTCTTCATCAAATAGGGGAGACTGAAAGTGATGAAGATCTTATTGAAATACTTTGGCAAAGATCTCATTGATTTGATGAAGTCAAAAACAACTTTGCAGTGGACAAAAGTTACTAAGATAAAAGAGTAGAAAGATTAGTGTGTCCGCAGCTATGCTTAGGTATAATCATTTTATCTTTTCTGCTACATGAGGTTTCTTCACTTAAAAGATTTTGCAAAATGCCTCTAAAAACATTTAAGCAATTAAAAACAAAGTATTTTAACAAAAGCTTTCTTAAACAAGTTTTTAACTAATATAATTTCGAAATAACCGGTTGTTTTCATTAAAGAAAGTTTTGAAAACCTTCTGTCAGTGTTTTAACTGATAAAGCTTCGAAATAACCGTTTAAAATCACTTAAAATGATAAGAGAAGTGTTTTTTCAGTATTTTAATCGATACAACTTGGTTTTAATTGATTAAAACCACTTGGAGTTCAGGATGATCGATCAGAATGAAATTATGACCGATCAGAATCAGTTATGATCAATCAGAATTGAGTTATAACAGATCAGAACTTTTTCAATCGATTAAAACACGTTTCAATCGATTAAAACAACTTAGAAAATTTCTACACAGCGTTTTAATCGATTAAAACTTATTTTTATCAGTTAAAATAACTTGAAAAGTTTTACAAGAAAGGTTTGCAGTATTTCAATCGATTGAATCGCTAAACAATCGATTAAATCAACTTAGAAGATTTTTTGTAAAGTGTTTTAATTGATATAAACGTTGTCGTATCAGCTTAAAACAAATCAGTTAAAGAATCAAGAACGTATTAATGGATTAAAAGAAGTTTTAACAGATTAAAATTGCACTTTTAACAGATTAAAAGAATCTTTTAACAGATTAATTAATACAGTTGTTTTGAAAATCTTCTATAAAAACAGAGTTGCTTGAACTTTTTAAACATACATTGAACATCAGTTTTTATACATCCTTGAGCAATCAATCAAGCAAACTTTAGCACTCTTTTCAAGAAAGATTCGCGTCAATTTTTGAGAAGTTCTTTGAAAATATTTCTTGAGGCAACTTGATTTATTTTTAAGAAGAAACACTTACAGCAGAATTGCATAAACTGGTTTGAGCATTCTAGTTTCTTTTTTTTTCATTTCTTTACATTCTTTTTGTATTGTTTGGTGCCTGGAATTTGGGCACTGGTCTCTCTGCAGCTGGAATTTGGTTGTAGAGGTTATCAAGAACTGGAATTTGGTTCTTGGTGAGAGGTTGAGTGCAGGAACTGGAATTTGGTTCTTGTGGTAGATTAAGTGTAAGATTGTAAGTCTGTAAAACATTTGATCTAGTGGAACCCAGCTGGAATTTGGCTGGAGACTAGACGTAGCCCTAGTATTGGGTGAACCAGTATAAAACACCGGTGATATCTTTCTTAACCTTTCTCTATTTTAATTCTGTCGCTGCATTTATATTGATTGATTGCTTTGTAATTCAAGAACAGATCTGGAATCTTAATTTTTGAATTAGATAATCTGTTATTTGCGAAAAAAATTTAAAGATCAATTCACCACCCCTCTTGATCTCAGCCTACTTTTCTAACATCCATCCCAAACTTCTTCTCCATCCTTAACTTCTTCTGCTTCTTTAACTTCCTCTCTTTCCCTAACTTCTTCTCCTTCCCTAACTTCTTCTGCATCCATGATAATCATCTCTCCCTCCTTAACTTCTTCCCCATCCATAATTTCTTCTTTATCCTTGACTTCTTCTCCATCCAAAACTTCTTCTTCTTCTTCCTCCCTAACTTCTTCTCCTTCCATCACTTCTTCCCCATCCCAAACTACTTCCCCATCCTTAACTTCTTCTCCTTCCCTAACTTCTTCTCCATACTTAACTTCTTCTTCTCCTTCCTTAACTTCATCTACATCCCAAATTTCTTCTCCATCCTTAACTTACACTCCATCAATAACTTCTTCTCCTTCCTTAGCTTCTTCTTCCTCCTTGATTTCTTCTCCATTCCAAACTTCTTCTCCATCCCAAACTTCTTCTCCATCCTTAACTTCTTCTCCTTCTTTAACTTCCTCTCTTTCCCTAACTTCTTCTCCTTCCCTAACTTCTTCTCCATCCAAACCATCTTCTCCTTCCATAACATCTTCTCAGTCCATGACTTCTTCTCCTTCCTTGACTTTTTCTCCATCCATGATAATCATCTCTCCCTCCTTAACTTCTTCCCCATCCATAATTTCTTCTTTATCCTTGACTTCTTCTCCATCCAAAACTTCTTTTTCTTCTTCCTCCCTAACTTCTTCTCCTTCCTTCACTTCTTCCCCATCCCAAACTATTTCCCCATCCTTAACTTCTTCTCCTTCCCTAACTTCTTCTCCATCCTTCACTTCTTCTTCTCCTTCCTTAACTTCATCTACATCCCAAATTTCTTCTCCATCCTTAACTTACACTCCATCCATAACTTCTTCTCCTTCCTTAGCTTCTTCTTCCTCCTTGATTTCTTCTCCATTCCAAACTTCTTCTCCATCCCAAACTTTTTCTCCATCCTTAACTTCTTCTCCTTCTTTAACTTCCTCTCTTTCCCTAACTTCTTCTCCTTCCCTAACTTCTTCTCCATTCAAACCATCTTCTCCTTCCATAATGTCGCCGCCTCCCCGAAAAGGGGGGTGCGCGGTCGGAGCGACGCGATGGTTTTTCGACCCTCTTTGATTTTCGCGTTTTTATGGGTGGTTACAACGTCCTTAGGTTGTCCGATAACTGGGCTAACCTAGAGACGAGGTTTTCGAAAAGTGTTCTTGGATTGTCCGATGACCGGGCTAACCCAAGAACTAGTTTTGAAGGGTTCGTGGAGTCGCCACCGATATTTTTACCATAAACATCGGAAAAGGGTTTAAGAAAGGCGTTGGTTTTCAAAAACCAACTTTGGTCATTAGAACCAGAGTTGGGTAAGGGAGTTAGTTACGTGTAAAGGGAGTATTAGTCCCTTTACGACGCCCCTTTCGGGTTCCCTATGATAGGCCGACTACTTTGAATAAATAATTAAACTAGAAAATTGCGCTTTTACCCTTTTATTATGCGGTATTTAAATATATGACTACATGGCCCTAGTTTCTATTGCGTAATTTAAATAACAGTAATAAAAATAGAGAGTGAGGATATGCACCTCCAAAGCAAGCTTTTATATATAAAAGAGAGGGTGCGTTTTGGCAACCCTTCACTCTACAACTCTCAGAAACTCCGGAAATGCCTCGGAGGGATTCTTAAGAAGATTTAGAACGCTCTTTTTATGCCTAAAGACACTCAGAAACTCCGGAAATGCCTCGGAGGGATTCTTAGAGAGAGAAAGTCTAGAGAGAAGGGAGAGCTCTTGCTGCGCGTGTGGAAAAAGGGAGAAATGACGCCCCTATTTATAGTTTTTCGGGCTCGACAAGTCGAGACCGCCGTCTCCTTCGACGAGGTCGAGACCGCCGTCTGGAAATTCCGGACCGCCGTCTCGTCCATGGCGGTGGGTCGAGACCGCCGTCTCGGGAAATCCAGGCTGCCGTCTCGACAAGGCGAGAATCGAGACCGCCGTCTAGAAAATCCGAGACCGCCATCTCGACTTTTGCGGGTAACGAGACCGCCGTCTCGGAATTTTGAGATCGGCGGTCTCGTCTCGGCGTTGAGACGAGACGGCGGTCTGGGAAATCCAGACGGCGGTCTCGTCCCTTCAGGGCGAGAAACTTTATTTTTGGGCCAGAAAACCTTCCTATCCTGGTACGGGAGCCTAATAGTCTCTCCTAATGGCTTGTTAGGCTTCGGTCGTCTTCAAATAGGAAGCTTTCTGGCTTTATTCTGAGGCCGGGCAAGATTTGGGGTCTACAGCTGCCCCCCCTTTACCCGATCAGTCGACTGCTTGGCCTTTTGCGCCGAGGTGATCGACTGGAGGGTAAAGGAGTTGACCCTCTTGCCCGGTTGCCCTTCGGATGCTCCGTCTTTGTGGCGGATGATCTTCTGGGGAGATGTTGTGTTGTACGCTTCTGGGATGCTCCTTTGACGCGATAGCTGACCCCTTCGGCTGATGAGTATGAACCCCCATCTAGTTTTGGCGAGTATGAACCCCCGCCTGGTAAGCCCCCTTCTGTAAGGCCTGATGAGTACACACCCCCATCTGGTGTTTGACGAGTATGAACCCCCGTCTGGTAAGCCTTCTTCTGTAAGGCCTGATGAGTACACACCCCCATCTGGTGGTTTGACCTCCGGATGCTCCATCTTGCAGTAGCTAATCCTTTGGTTGACGAGTACGAACCCTCGTCCGGTTTGGTGCCTCTGGATGCCCCTTCTTGCGGTAGCTGATCCTTTGGCGATGGTGGCGGCTTACTGATTCTGATCATGCGCCGGCTCCTGGGGAGTGATCTCTGTGTTGGTAGATGTGGACCTTTCTGGGATGGTTATCCGGGTTGCCGGAAATCTGGTTTTGCTGTTCATCCGGCTTCGTTGGTTGCTGGGAATTCTTTGTTTCTGATTTGATTTTTTCGTGGTGATCATCCGACTTCTGCTGGTTGGTCGGTTTTTTCTCTTTTCTTTTTGTTCGACTCTTGGTAGTCGAAATTTTGTTGGTTAAGGTAGTTGTTTTAATCCTGCCTTTTTCTTGCGGTTTTTATCTCTTTTTTCTCGCGATTTTGGATTCTGGCTTTTTTATTGAGCGTGTGCCTTTTCTCTTTTTAAGTTTCTTTTTTCTTTTTTTATTGAATAAAAATTTTATTCATAGAAAATTTTATCACAGCGACTTTTATTTTAACCAGTACAGACCCTAAGAGTCATCGTCATCAGAAGGGGCGCGGTGGGGAAAATATGTATACATGTTGTAGCGGAAGTCGGTTTGTTCCTGGATTTCATCGTTGTAATCCTCCTGGTGCGCCGTCCACTCCCGCCGCATCCTCTGCTGCTCTTGGCGGATCTCATTTTGGCCCTCTTGAAGGGCCTGTATGCGAGCATCCCGGGTCCGTCGCCACTCGGGTCCGCTCTTCTCGCCACACTCGCTATCCGGCTGAATTGCCGGCTCAAATAGTCCATATGCTTGGTGCATGCCAGCGAAGTCATTTGTGTACAGTGGTGGCTGTTGCTGCTAGAAATTCGAGTACCGCCTGCGGGTACACATGAGTGGGGGGAGGCTGTAGCAGAAAGCCCCATCCGATGTTGTCGATGTGTGTTCGGACGTCCTCCTCCCATCCGAATTCGGCCAAGACGCCGAAGTCCAGTGACAGCAGTGAGTGCCACTGGTAGTTTCTGAGGTTGTCCAGGCGGGCCTGGTGTTGTGGTTGAAGCTGAGAAGGATCTGGGGGTGGTGGTGGTGCTGAGCTGCTAGCACCAGCAGTTGCCCTTCTCTTCCTGGAGCCGCTTCTGCTGAACATCTTGAGTGGTGACGGCTTGGAGGAGCAGAATGAGAGTTCTGGAGGCTTAGGAGGCAAAGAGAGTTGTGAGGAAACCCATCCAGGCGCACCCCCTTATATAGGGAATTTGTCCAGGTCGAGACCGCCGTCTGGAAAGTCGAGACGGCGGTCTCGTTTTGTCAACAAATCGAGACGGCGGTCTCGATAATCCAAACAGCGGTCTCGACTTTGCTTAAGTCGAGACGGCGGTCTCGTTTGGTCAACGAAACGAGACGGTGGTCTGGGAAACCCAGACGGCGGTCTCGAATTTGCAGGGGTTTTTTTTTTTTAATATAATAGGACCTGGTTCAAAAACATTCTATGCATGCAAATGTTTTCATGTTTGATATCCTATAATGACTATTTTGATTTAATTTTTCAGAAGGAATTAACCAACGTGTCTTGTTGCGCTGAAAGCCCTCTGATTTGCTGTGTTTACTTTTGGCTGTACCATGCCGGACTTTTTGTAGCCGAAGAGTAATTTCTTTTTTCCTTCTTTTTTCTATTTCTTTCTTTTTGTAGAGCACTTTTCGTCATGTAGTGACCCTTTTTCCTTGCTTTAGGGATTTCAATCCTCTTGTTGACTATACGCCTCCATATTCCCAAATTAATTATTAGAATATTGTTGTGAGGGTCAAGAGAAAAGAAATAAAGGGGTAAAAATCAATGTTTTGTGTTTTAGAGGGTTGATTTTTATTGATAAAAGAATTTGTAAGAATGGCTGGTTAGGGTTAAGCCTGGGTGTTTGGGCTTTGTCTAAGCAAACATCTTCCCTTTCTTCTTTTTGTATTTGCGCCTATTGGTTTTGTTTCCATTGCTTTTAAATGGCTAGCTGATTTCCCTAGATCGCCCTTTGGGTTTTCGAACTAGGATACTGTGTTTGGCCCTAACTTTTGTCTAGGTTCCCTCTCTTGTAAAATTTTGGAGGAATCCTAGCGGACCTTTATTTGTAACCCTAAATTTTGCCTAGGCTACCCTTTATTGTTGTTCGGGTATCCTACCGGGTCGACCCTATCTTTTGTGTAGCCCCCTTAGTGGGTTTCCTACCGGGTAATTTGCCCTTTTCTTTGGCCTTTGGCTTCTCTGGGCTTTTTTCTTTTTGTGGATTTATTTTTTTGTTCACAGTATTGGCGAAGCGTGACTTTCTTTATGGCTTTAGGTGAAGTCTTATTTTTATGTGCTCCTAATCAGCTAACTCGATGATGATAGCAATGACGAAGGTTTGATTGTTTGGAAGCACTCCTTATTTTCTTCTTTTTTTGTGTTTACTTAGACAGGGTTATTTATGTGGTCCAGTCAGAAGTAGCAAGAAAAGAAGCAGATAGAAAGAATCATTCTTATTAATTAATAAGGGAATATGTGCCTTAAGATGCCCGGGGGTTGGGCTCGCCCCGGGGGATAATCTCTAACAATCATGGGGTTTACATCCCTTAAGCAAAGAAAAAGATTTCCTAATGACTAAAGTGGCTCTTGACGCTTGCACCCCTCCACTTCGGAAAATCTGCTTGAGTGTGCGGAGGGGGGACTTCCCTTTTCTCTTTTTTGTGCGGCCCTTGAAAGGGTCATATCCTAGGCCATACTTGTAAGGATTGTCTTTGAATTCTGGGGGTTCCCTCATTCCTTGGGAATCTGCCCCAGTCCTTGGCCAGGATGGTAACCATGCTTCAACATTATGCGGGCTACCTTTGTGTTTCTGGGAAGTCGCTCTATACTGGCAATTTCGAGCGCTTGAAAAGATGTTTCAAGGGCCTCTTTAGCCGCATCCACATAAGGTTGGGTGGACGGTCCACTGATTAAGATATCGTCTTCTGCTTGGACCGTGACCAATTTGTCCCCCACTATGAATTTGACTTTTTGGTGGAGCGTTGAAGGTATTGCCTTAGCGTCATAAATCCAAGGCCTGCCGAGGAGACAGCTATATGCTGGAGTAATATCCATAACGTGGAAATCGACGTCGAAGATAGTGGGTCCCACTTGAATTGGCAATTTGATCTCTCCCACTACTTCTCGTTTTGATCCGTCGAAGGCTCGAACGATGGTGCTGCTTGGGCGCAGACAGGTCCCTTGGATAGTCAACTTTTCCAGTGTGCACTTGGGCATCACATTCAGGGACGACCCGTTATCCACAAGAACTTTAGCGATGAGGTATTCCTTGCACTTGACTGAGATATGCAAGGGTTTGTTATGCTTTGACCCCTCTAGGGGGAGTTCTTCCTCTGTGAAGGTGAGGTGATCGTTTGCCGTGATGTGACCAACGATCCTCTCAACTTTTTCTTGGGATATTGTGTGAGGTACATGCGCCTCGCTCAAGACCTTCAGCAAGGCATTCCGGTGCGGTTCCGAGCTCATTATCAAAGATAGCAACGTGATCTTTGCAGGCGTTCGGTTGAGCTGATCGATGATGGAATACTCACTTTGCCTTATTAACTGGAGTAATTCCTCTGTCTCCTCCTTGGATTCTTTATTTTCTTTTTCTTCTTCGGTCTTTTTATTTTTTCCTTTATTTTGAAGGACATTTTCCTGTGTGTCCTTGGGGGAGTAGATTCTTCCACTTCTCGTTGTGCCCCCAATGCTGGCTATGTTTGTTATTTCTTCTTTTATTGGTGAAGATTCCCCATATCTCCACGGTACGGCTTTGTTTGACTCGTAGGGGAAAGGGCGTGGCATAAATAGCCGCACTGGCGTCCTTGCCCCCTCTTTTTTATTCTTGAGGACCAACGGCCGAGGTTTATTTCCCTCTTGCGATGATTCAACCGTTGGGGTGAGCTTTATTAGGAGTGGCTTTCTCTCCATTCTTCTGAGTCGGGAGACGTGTTAGTTAATCCTTCCTTTTTATTATCTTATTTATTTAAGCGTGAAGGAGGGAAATTAAAATATGCAAATGAATGCTTATGCATGTAAGTAGACAAGTGTGAAGTAAGGAAAAAGATTTCATTAATTCTTTTGAAAGGTGTACATTCTCCTATTCCATACTACGAAGCGTCTTTTGGCAAAAACGAAAAAGCCTAAAGAAAGCCACAGGCGGGTCTTGTTTTCTTTGCAATTCTCTCTCGGCTTCCCGGACATGGTGAGTGAGCGCTTCGCTTTGCTTGTGGATCGCTTGGCTCATTTCTTCGTTGTATTGTTGAGCCTCTTTGATCTTTGCCTCTTGATGTATGACCAAGGCTTGTAGTTCATCAAGCTTTGCAACAGCTTGGTCCTTTTCTTGGAGTACCTGGTCATACTGAGCTAGCCTGCTTCTCTCTTTAATGCGTAGCTCATAGAGGCTTCTGCTCAGCTTTCGTTGTTCTCCCGCTCTTGGCGGAGATCTATATGAGCCTCGGAGGAGTCCTTCGACAACTCCTTGATCCGTTGAGCCTGCTTGAGCCGATTCCGCCTCAAGGTGTGCTTGATCCGCGGTTATCTCCTGCGGTTGGCTATCCGAGCTGGTTCCGCGGTTTTGGACGCTCGGAGAGCTTGTTCGTTGGCGTCAGCACATTGGTCCTTGAGGCGTTCTATTTCATGATCCTTTTTCTTGCCTTGCCTTTGTAGACCGTCAATCGTGAGGATAGAGGCTTGTTCTTTTTCCTCAAGGGCCCGTATTTGGGCTCCCATTATTTCTACCCTCTGGGTCAAGGCATTGACTTGTGCCTGCAGCTCTTCGTGGTTGGCAATTGGTGCGGGTGTGGTGGATGGTCGAGCCATCTCTCTTCTTCTTCTCCATGCCTCATAGTCACTGGTGACAGCCACCCGAGCTTTTCCAAGCTCTCTGTCTCCCATGTAGACTGACTTCTCCCATGCTTTCCTTACGGCCAGTGAGTTGGTGATTGTGCATGGGTCTCCAAAGAAGCACAGTCCTCCGAGTTCCCCTCGGGAGATAATAGTTTGGGTCCTCATGAGTTGCCTCATAGCTACTCTAGGTGAGTGTATGGTATTTGCGTATTTTTTTTGAAGTGTATGTAAGTGTTTATTGTATGTAAGTGTTTATTTTGCTATTTATCATGTTTTTCTACATGATGTATGGTATTTGCGTATTTTTTTTGAAAAATAAACTATGCATGTATAATATTTTTGGACCAGGTCTTATTTATGGATTTTGGAAAATGGATTTTTTTATTTTTATTTGTTTATTTTATAGCCTTTTATCTCTTACGTCGGACTCGCGTGGCTACTTAGCTTACAAAGAACCCGAAACCAGGCTAGCTAAAAGGCGAGACTTTCCAAGATAAAATATGGCTTTATGCGGAAAAAAATATTTTAACGTCCCTTATCTCTTCGTCGGAGCTAGCGTGGCTACTTAGCTTGCAAAGAACCCGAAACCAGGCTAGCTAAAAGGCGGACTTTCCGAGATAAGGGTGTTTATTTGTAAAATATTTATTTTTGTGATTTTGTTCTGTTGTTTGTTTATGCTATGCAACATACAAATGCACACACAATTTGAACATCCCCGAACAGGCGAGATTTCGTTTTTATCGAGGTAGGGTTTTCCTGCAGAAAAGTGCATTGGTTAGGGTAGGTTCTAGCTGTTCTCACCGAGGCTAAGGCCCCCAAGGTGCCCCCATTATAGGGTCCCCACTCTCCAGTAGTCCAACCATGCTCGGCACTAAGGCCGAGTCGGTCTTGTTGCCAAAAGAGGAAGGTTATCACCTTGAGTGGTGGTTTCCGATCACACCGGTGGGCACAAGGCCCTAGCTGCAGCGAACCGTACACGCCACCCACTCCCTATGGTTTTCTCACTTGCCCTCGGGTATAGAGGGAACTGTAGTGTGCAAGGGTTTTGTGTGCAATTTATATTCCAATCAATTGCGGAAGTATAAACAAGCAACGGTTTATTGAAAGCCAAACAATAAAACATGTTATAATACAAGGCGGGGTAAAAGCGCTATTTTCTTGGTTTAATTATCCTTAAGCCAGCCCATCACTAAATGGGATCAACTCTCTAGGCTTCCCCAGCGGAGTCGCCATCTGTCACCGCCTCCCCGAAAAGGGGGGTGCGCGGTCGGAGCGACGCGATGATTTTTTGACCCTCTTTGATTTTCGCGTTTTTATTGGTGGTTACAACGTCCTTAGGTTGTCCGTTAACCGGGCTAACCTAGAGACGAGGTTTTCGAAAAGTGTTCTTGGATTGTCCGATGACCGGGCTAACCCAAGAACTAGTTTTGAAGGGTTCGTGGAGTCGCCACCGATATTTTTACCATAAACATCGGAAAAGGGTTTAAGAAAGGCGTTGGTTTTCAAAAACCAACTTTGGTCATTAGAACCAGAGTTGGGTAAGGGAGTTAGTTACGTGTAAAGGGAGTATTAGTCCCTTTACGACGCCCTTTCGGGTTCCCTATGATAGGCCGGCTACTTTGAATAAATAATTAAACTAGAAAATTGCGCTTTTACCCTTTTATTATGCGGTATTTAAATATATGACTACATGGCCCTAGTTTCTATTGCGTAATTTAAATAACAGTAATAAAAATAGAGAGTGAGGATATGCACCTCCAAAGCAAGCTTTTATAAATAAAAGAGAGGGTGCGTTTTGGCAACCCTTCACTCTACAACTCTCAGAAACTCCGGGAATGTCTCGGAGGGATTCTTAAGAAGATTTAGAACACTCTTTTTATGCCTAAAGACACTCAGAAACTCCGGAAATGCCTCGGAGGGATTCTTAGAGAGAGAAAGTCTAGAGAGAAGGGAGAGCTCTTGCTGCTGTGTGGAAAAAGGGAGAAATGACGCCCTTATTTATAGTTTTTCGCGCTGACAGGTCGAGACCGCCGTCTCCTCGACGAGGTCGAGACCGCCGTCTGGAAATTCCGGACCGCTGTCTCGTCCATGGCGATGGGTCGAGACCGCCGTCCGGGAAATCCGGACCGCCGTCTCGACAAGGCGGGAATCGAGACCGCCGTCTCGACTTTTGCGAGTAACGAGACCGCCGTCCGGAATTTCGAGACGGCGGTCTCGTCTCGGCGTTGAGACGAGACGGCGGTCCAGGAAATCCAGACGGCGGTCTCGTCCCTCGTGGCGAGAAACTTTATTTTTGGGCTAGAAAACCTTCCTATCCTGGTACGGGAGCCTAATAGTCTCTCCTAATGGCTTGTTAGGCTTCGGTCGTCTTCAAATAGGAAGCTTTCTGGCTTTATTCTGAGGCCGGGCAAGATTTGGGGTCTACACATAACATCTTCTCCGTCCATGACTTCTTATCCTTCCTTGACTTCTTCTCCATCCATGATAATCATCTCTCCTCCTTAACTTCTTCCACATCCATAATTTCTTCTTTATCCTTGACTTCTTCTCCGTCCAAAACTTCTTCTTCTTCTTCCTTCCTAACTTCTTCTCCTTCCTTCACTTCTTCCCCATCCCAAACTATTTCCCCATCCTTAACTTCTTCTCCTTCCCTACCTTCTTCTCCATCCTTAACTTCTTCTTCTCCTTCCTTAACTTCATCTACATCCCAAATTTCTTCTCCATCCTTAACTTACACTCCATCCATAACTTCTTCTCCTTCCTTAGCTTCTTCTTCCTCCTTGATTTCTTCTCCATTCCAAACTTCTTCTCCATCCCTAACTTCTTCTCCATCCTTAACTTCTTCTCCTTCTTTAACTTCCTCTCTTTCCCTAACTTCTTCTCCTTCCCTAACTTCTTCTCCATCCAAACCATCTTCTCCTTCCATAACATCTTCTCCGTCCATGACTTCTTCTCCTTCCTTGACTTCTTCTCCATCCATGATAATCATCTCTCCCTCCTTAACTTCTTCCCCATCCATAATTTCTTCTTTATCCTTGACTTCTTCTCCATCCAAAACTTCTTCTTCTTTTTCTTCCTCCCTAACTTCTTCTCCTTCCTTCACTTCTTCCCCATCCCAAACTGTTTCCCCATCCTTAACTTCTTCTCCTTCCCTAACTTCTTCTCCATCCTTAACTTCTTCTTCTCCTTCCTTAACTTCATCTACATCCCAAATTTCTTCTCCATCCTTAACTTACACTCCATCCATAACTTCTTCTCCTTCCTTAGCTTCTTCTTCCTCCTTGATTTCTTCTCCATTCCAAACTTCTTCTCCATCCCAAACTTCTTCTCCATCCTTAACTTCTTCTCCTTCTTTAACTTCCTCTCTTTCCCTAACTTCTTCTCCTTCCCTAACTTCTTCTCCATCCAAACCATCTTCTCCTTCCATAACATCTTCTCCGTCCATGACTTCTTCTCCTTCCTTGACTTCTTCTCCATCCATGATAATCATCTCTCCCTCCTTAACTTCTTCCCCATCCATAATTTCTTCTTTATCCTTGACTTCTTCTCCATCCAAAACTTCTTCTTCTTCTTCTTCCTCCCTAACTTCTTCTCCTTCCTTCACTTCTTCCCCATCCCAAACTATTTCCCCATCCTTAACTTCTTCTCCTTCCCTAACTTCTTCTCCATCCTTAACTTCTTCTTCTCCTTCCTTAACTTCATCTACATCCCAAATTTCTTCTCCATCCTTAACTTACACTCCATCCATAACTTCTTCTCCTTCCTTAGCTTCTTCTTCCTCCTTGATTTCTTCTCCATTCCAAACTTCTTCTCCATCCCAAACTTCTTCTCCATCCTTAACTTCTTCTCCTTCTTTAACTTCATCTCTTTCCCTAACTTCTTCTCCTTCCCTAACTTCTTCTCCATCCAAACCATCTTCTCCTTCCATAACATCTTCTCCGTCCATGACATCTTCTCCTTCCTTGACTTCTTCTCCATCCATGATAATCATCTCTCCCTCCTTAACTTCTTCCCCATCCATAATTTCTTCTTTATCCTTGACTTCTTCTCCATCCAAAACTTCTTCTTCTTCTTCTTCCTTGTCGCCGCCTCCCCCAAAGAGGGGGGCGCGGTCGGAGCGACGCGATGGTTTTTCGACTCTTTATTTGATTTTCGCGTTTTTTATTGGTGGTTACAACACCTTTAGGTTGTCCGATAACCGGGCTAACCTAGGGGCGAGGTTTTCAAAAGTATCCCTGAGTTGTCCTATAACCGGGCTAACTCGGGGATTTATTTAATTTGGGTTCTATGCAGTCACCACCGATATTTTTACCATAAACATCGGAAACCAACTTGGTCATTAGAACCAGAGTTGGGTAAGGGAGTTAGTTACGTGTAAAGGAAGTATTAGTTCCTTTACAACGCCCCTTTCGGGTTCCCTATGATAGAGTCGGCTAGCTTGAATAAATAATTAAAGCTGTAAAATAGCGCTTTTACCCTTTTTATTGTGCGGAATTTTAAATGTATGACTACATGGCCCTAACTCCTATTGCATAATTTAAATAGCGAGTAATGAAGATAGAGGGAGAGAATTATGCACCTCCAAGGCAAGCTCTTTATATAAAGTGGGTGCGTTTTGGCAACCCTTCACTCTACACTCTCGGAAAACTCCGGAAATGCTTCGAAGGGGTCCTAAAGAAGATTTCAAACGCTCAAAATACTCCTAAAGACACTCAGAGACTCCGGAAATGCTTCGGAGGGATTCTTAGAGAGAGAAAAGCTAGAGAGAAGGGAGAGCTCTTGGAAGACTGTGTGGAAATGAGGGGAGAGCGCCCCTATTTATAGTTTTTCGCGCTCGACAGGTCGAGACCGCCGTCTCCTCGACAAGGTCGAGACCGCCGTCTAGAAAGTCCGGACCGCCGTCTCGACCAATCCAGAAGCGAGACCGCCGTCCGGAAAAGCCGGATCGCCGTCTCGATTTTGCGAGAAACGGGACCGCCGTCCGGAGAATCCAGACCGCCGTCTCGAATTTGCGGGAAGCGAGACCGCCGTCTGGAAACCGAGACGGCGGTCTCGTCTGGCGTTCGAGACGAGACGGCGGTCGCGGTCGTTCCAGACGGCGGTCTCATCCTTTCGGGCGAGAAACTTTATTTTTGGGCCTAAAAACCTTCCTATCCTGGTACGGGAGCCTAATAGCCTCTCCTAATGACTTGTTAAGCTTCGGCCGTCTTCGAATAGGTCGCTCTACGGCTTTATTCGAGGCCGGGCAAGATTTGGGGTCTACAGCTGCCCCCCTTTACCCGACTAGTCGATCGCTTGGCCTTACGTGTCGAGATGATCGGCTCGGAGGGTAAAGGAGTTGACCCTCTTGCCGGCTACCCTTCGGACGTCCCGTCTTGCGGCAGGTGATCCTCTTGGAGATGTTGTGTTGTTCGCTTCGGGATGCTCCTTCAACGCGGTAGCCGACCCCTTCGGCGGATGAGTACGAACCCCCATCCGGTTTGACGAGTACGAACCCCGCCGGTAAACCCCTTTTGTAAGGCTTGGTGAGTTTACACCCCACTCGGTGTTTGACCTCCGGATGCTCCTTCGATGCGGTAGGCTGATCCTTTGGTTGATGGGTATAACCCCCCATTGGGTCGGTAGTTTACGGTCCGTTGTGTGGGACTCGGATGGGTTTGAACCCCCCATCGGGGCTGTAGTGTACGGTCCGTTGTGCGGGACTGGATGGGTTTGAACCCCCCATCAGGGTTGTACGGTCCGTTGTGTGGGACCGGATGGGTTTGAACCCCCCATCAGGGATGTACGGTCCGTTGTGTGGGACCGGATGGGTTTGAACCCCCCATCAGGGATGTACGGCCCGTTGTGTGGGACCGGATGGGTTTGAACCCCCCATCAGGGATGTACGGCCCGTTGTGTGGGACCGGATGGGTTTGAACCCCCCATTAGGGATGTACGGTCCGTTGTGTGAGACCGGATGGGTTTGAACCCCCCATCAGGGATGTACGGCCCGTTGTGTGGGACCGGATGGGTTTGAACCCCCCATCATGGATGTACGGTCCGTTGTGTGGGACCGGATGGGTTTGAACCCCCCATCAGGGATGTAGTGGGGATTTTCCTCTTTTGTGCTCGACTCTTGGTAGTCGATTTTTATTGGTGATGGCTTAATCCTGCCTTTTTTCGCAGTTTTAACTCTTTTTTCTTGCGTTTTTTTGGATTTTGGCTTTTTTGTTAAGCGTGTGCCTTTTTCCTTTTTAAGCCTTTTTTATTACGCTGGCTTTTGGAAATGAAGGCCAAAGATGCGAGAAAATTTTATTTATTGGAAATTTTATTACAGCATATTTTTTCAACAAGTACAGACCCTAGGAGTCATCATCATCATCCGAGGGAGTGCGGTAAGGATATTGCTTGTACAGGTGGTGGCGGAATTCGAGTTGTTCTTGGAGTTCATCATTGTAGTCCTCCTGGAATGCCGTCCAGTCCTGTCGCATCCTTAGCTGCTCCTGGCGTATCTCATTTTGGCCATCTCGAAGGGCACTGTATGTGGGCATCCTGGGTGCTGCCGCCACTGCTTGTTGCTCTTCCCGCCACAAGGCTATTTGGCCAAGCTGCTGGCCCAAAAAGTCCATGTGCTTGGTGCATGCCAGCAAAGTCATTTGTGTATTGTGGTGGTGGTTGCTTGCTTGTTGCTGCTGCCTGCTTGTTGGTGTTCTTGTTGGGAGCTAGGGGATACGGGCGCATCCTGCATTGCCACTATTCCACTGGAGGTCTAGCTCAAAGTCCGGGGTGGGGTGCGGGCGGACCGGCCTCCTCGGCGTATCGGCATCCCCATGCCGACTAGCATCGGCCCGTTGATGGGCTCGGGTCGGAGGCTGCGGGCCGGCTCTTCCCGGCCAGGGCACCCCATCCTCTGCGCCGGAGGGGTGATGAGGGGAGCTACGAGGATGGCCCCGTGGACCTGCTCCCGAAGTCCTTTAGGGCCCTCAAGAAGAAGTACCCCGGGTTGCGGCGCCTCCTCCGGTGCATGCGGTAGAGAGCGAAGAGGTCGGGGAGGGATACCTTACCCTGGCTCTCCTTCCTCCCGTGGAGTGTGCACGCCGGCGGCTTGTGGCGGATGCGGAGGGCCGGTTGTAGTGCGGATCCCCTCATTAAGGTGGGGAGTGTGGTTGCCCTCGTGAGGTCCCGCCACATATCGGCGGGGGTGAGATGGGTGGGCCTAGCGCGAGATGGCCTCCCGGTACTCCCGAGTTAATGCCTCCTCGGGCCGGATGAACCCAATGGAGACATTAAACTCTTCCAAAGTGGTAGTATGGTACTGCCCCCCATAAAGTAGTTGACCATTTTGGTGGGCTGCATTCCCGAGGCCATGGAGGGGATCTCAACGAGGAGGCCGAGGCCAAAAATTCAAGTACCGCCTGCGGGTACACATGAGTGGGGGAGGCCGTAGCGAAAGCCCCATCCGATGTTGTCGATGTGTGTTCGGACATCCTCCTCCCATCCGAATTCAGCCAAAATGCTGAAATCCGGTGTCGGCATTGAGTGCCACCGGTAGCTTCGAGGTTGTCCGGGCGGGCCTGGTGCTGTGGTTGAAGTTGGGAAGGATGCTGGGGCGGTGGTGGTGCTTGAGCTGCTAGCACCAGCGGTTGCCCTTCTCTTTCCGGAGCCACCTCTGCTAAACATTTTGAGTAGGGAAGCTTGGAGGAGCAGAAATATGAGAGCTTTAGAGGTTTTGAGGGTTTGGGGATCAAGGAGGTGTGTGAGGAGATCCATCCGCGCCCCTCCTTATATAGGAAATTTTACGGATTCGGGACCACCGTCCGGAAAGTCGAGACGGCGGTCTCGTTTTGCCGACAAATCGAGACGGTGGTCTCGATAATCCGAGACGGCGGTCTCGACTTTGCTTAAGTCGAGACGACGGTCCGGTTTTTCGAGACGGCGGTCTCGTCCGGTCAACGAAACGAGACGGCGGTGCGGGAAACCCGGACGGTGGTCTCGAATTTTCGAGTTTTTTTTTTTTTTTTTTTTTTTTTTTGAGAATAAAATAGGACCTGATTCAAAAACATTCTATGCATGCAAATGTTTTCATGTTTTATGTCCTATAATGCCTATTTTTGATTCAATCTTTCAAAAGGAATTAACCAACGTGTCTTGTTGCTACTGGAAGCCCTCGATTTCTTGTGTATATCTTTGGCTATACCTTGTCAGGACCTTTTGTGACCGAAGGGTAGTTTCTTTCTTCTTCTTTTTTTCTTCTTGTTTTTGTCTTTTTCTTTTGTAGAGCACTTTTCGTCATGTAGTGACCCTTTTCCTTGCTTTAGGGATCTCAATCCTCTTGTTGACTATACGCCTCCATATTCCCAGATTAATTAAAAGAATATTGTTGTGAGGGTCAAGAGAAGAGAAATAAAGGAGGTAAAAATCAATAGTTTGTGTTTTAGAGTGTTGATTTTTATTGATAAAGAATTTGTAAGAATGGCTGGTTAGGGTTAAGCCTGGGTGTTTGGGCTTTGTCTAAGCAAACGTCTTTCCTCTTCCTTCTTTTTTGCATTTGCGCTCTTTTTATTTTCATTGCTTTTTAAATGGCTAGCTGATTTCCCTAGATCGCCCTTTGGGTTTTCGAACTAGGATACTGTGTGTCAGCCCTATTTTTGGTCTAGGTTCTCTCTCTTGTAAAATTTTGGAGGAATCCTAGCGAACCTTTATTTGTAACCCTAACTTTTGCCTAGGTTACCCTTTATTGTTGTTCGGGTATCCTACGGGTCGACCCTAACTTTTGTGTAGCCCCCTTAGTGGGTTTCCTACCGGGTAATTTGCCCTTTTCTTTGGCCTTTGGCTTCTCCGGGCTTTTTCTTCTTTTTTTGTTTGTGGATTTATTATTTTTTTTTCACGGTATTGGCGAAGCATGACTTTCTTTATGGTTTTTGGTGAAGTCTTATTTTTATGTGCTCCTAATCGGCTAACTTGATGATGATAGCAATGACGAAGGTTTGATTATTTGGAAGCGCTTCTCATTCTCTTCTTCTCTCTCTCTTTTTTTTTTTTTTTTATGTTTGCTTAGACAGGGTTATTTATGTGGTCTAGTCAAAAGTAGAAAGAAGAGAAGCGAGATAGAAAGAATCATCCTTTATTAATTAATAAGGGAATATGTGCCCTAAAATGCCGGGGTCGGGCTCGCCCGGGGGATAGTCTCTAACAATCACGGGGTTTACATCCCTTAAGCAAAGAAAAAGATTTCCTAATGACTAGAGTGGCTTTTGACGCTTGCACCCCTCCACTTCGGAAAATCCGCTGAGTGTGCGGAGGGGGACTTCCCTTTACTTTTCCCGCTCCGCCCTTGAAAGGGTTATATCCTAGGCCATACTTGTGAGGATTGTCTTTGAATTACGGGGTTCCCTCATTCCTTGGGAATCTGCCCCTAGTCCTTGGCCGGGATGGTAGCCATGCTTCAACATCATGCGGGCTACTTTGGTGTTTACGGGAAGTCGCTCTATGCTTGGCGATGTTTGTTATTTCTTCTTTTATTGGTGAAGATTCCCCATATCTCCACGGTACGGCCTTATCGACTCGTAGGGGAAAGGACGTGGCATAAAAAGTTGCACTGGCGTCCTTGCCCCCTCTTCTTTATTTTTGAGGACCAACGGCAGAGGTTTATTTCCCTCTTGCGATGATTCAACCGTTGGGGTGAGCTTTATTAGGAGTGGCTTTCTCTCCATTCTTCGGGTTTGGAGGACACGTCGGTCAATCCTTCCTTTTTATTATCTTATTCATTAAGCGTGAAGGAGGGGAGTTAAATATGCAAATGAATGCTTATGCATGCAAGTAGACAAATGTTGAAAAAGATTTCATTAATTCTATGAAAGGTGTACATTCTCCTACTCCATACTACGAAGCGTCTTTTGGCAAAAGCGGAAAAGCCTAAAGAAACCCACGGGCGGGTCTTGTTTTCTTTGTAATTCTCTTTCGGCTTCCGGACGTGGTGAGCGAGCGCTTCGCTTTGCTTATGGATCGCTTGGCTCATTTCTTCGCTGTATTGTTGAGCCTCCTTGATCTTCGCCTCTCGATGTATGACCGGGGCTTCTAGTTCATCGAGCCTTGCAACAGCTTCGGTCCTTTTCTTCTAGTATTTGGTCATGCTGAGCTAGCCCTCTTTTCTCCTTAATGCGCAGCTCATAGAGGCCTCGGCCGAGTTTTCGTTGTTCTCTCGCTCTTGGCGGAGGTCTAGCCGAGCTTGGAGGAGTTGTTCGACAACTCTTTGATCGTTTGGGCTCTGCTGAGCTGATTCCGCCTCAAGGTGTGCTTGCTTTGGCGGTTATTTCCTGCGAGTTGGCTATCCGAGCTGGTTCACGCGGTTTTGGATGCTCGGATAGCTTGTTCGTTGGCATCAGCACATCAATCCTTGAGGCGCTCTATTTCATGATCCTTTTTCTTGCCTTGCCTTTGTAGACCATCGATTGTGAGGATAGAGGCTTGTTCTTTTTCCTCAAGGGCCCATATCTGGGCTCCCATTATTTCTACCCTCTGGGTCAAGGCATTGACTTGTGCCTGCAGCTCTTCGTTATTAGCGATTGGTGTAGGTGTGGTGGATGGTCGAGCCACCTCTCTTCTTCTTCTCCACGCCTCATAGTCACTGGTGACAGTTACCCGAGCTTTTCCGAGCTCTCTGTCCCCCATATAGACTGGCTTCTCCCATGCTTTCCTCACAGTTAGCGAGTTGGCGATTGTGCATGGGTCTCCAAAGAAGCACAACCCTCCGAGTTCCCCTCGGGATATGATAGTTTGAGTCCTCATGAGTTGCCTCATAGCTACTCTAGGTGAGTAGGCTATGCAGCCCCTGAGTCCTATCAAGGGTATATTCGGGTAGCTCCCGCATCTAATGAGAATTGGGCCGGGTCGGAACCAAGGACAAACCCAAGATATGCTGCTGGCGTCCCTTTGTTCTAGCTCGTCCCTCCATTCTATTGTTAGGCGTCGCTGGAGGGGGATCTTGGAGAAGCTTCTCAAAGGATCGGGGAATATCCCCATGTGACTGGAGGCGTATAGATGTGTAATGCTCCACACATAAAGTAACGAAGAGCAGCAGCGGAGTGTTCTTCCCTGTTTCTGACGGCAGAAGTCTACCGAAAGCAGGGTGTCGGCAAGAATAGCAGGCAAGGGACTCTTCGAGTTCACGTCCCAAGCGAAGAAAGCGTCCATAACGGCTTGATCAAGCGTGTCGAGGTGGAAGGGGAACAGGGATCGTTCCAAAAATTAATAAGGCCAGGGTTTTGTTGAAGGCAACCCACTCGCCCTTTCGGCCAGGTAGGACAGGTGGTCTTCTAGCATTGATACTCTCCACCCCTGGGTGTTCCCTCTTCCGATCAGGGTACTCTGTCGGTGCGGTAGATGGATGAGAGCAGCGTCTGGTGCAGCAGGAATATATGCCTCGTGGCGGATATGGACCCCAGCTGATTTGGGCCATTTTAACATGATTTCATACTCCTCTAGGGTAGGCACCATGTCGAACTGCGGAAATTCAAAGCACCGCAGACTTGAGTTCCAGAAGTGAACCAGTACCCTGAGAAAGACTTGGTCGACACTGATTTTCAGAAGGTCTAAAATCCGTCCATAGGACTTTTCAAAGTCGGCACGGACCTCCGGTGGCATCATTACGCTGAGCCGTTCTAGCTTCTCGGTTTGGGCTCGGAGAATGTCCACCTTCCCCACTTGCCTACTCGTTCCCTCCATTTTCTAAAATGATGTGATGGAGATGATGTTTATTGTATGAATGTGAGTGTTTATTGTGCTATTTATCATGTTTTTCTATATGATGCATGGTATTTGCTTATTTATTTTTTTTTGAAAAAATAAACTATCTATATGAATGTTTTTATGAATGCAATATTCTTGGACCAGGTCTTATTTCATGAATTTGAAAAGAATGGATTTTTTCTTATTTTTATTTGTTTATTTTATAGCCTTTTATCTCTTACGTCGGAGCTGCGTGGCTACTTAGCTTGCAAAGAACCCGAAACCAGGCTAGCTAAAAGGCAGACTGTCCGAGATAAAATATGGCTTTATGCAAAAGAATGTTTAACGTCCCTTATCTCTTCGTCGGGACTAGCGTGGCTACTTAGCTTGCAAAGAACACTGAAACCAGGCTAGGCTGAAAGGCGGACTGTCCGAGATAAGGGGTTTATTTTGAAAAATATTTTTTGTGATTTTGTTCTGTTGTTTGTTTATACTTATGCAACAATCAAATGCAACAAACATATGCACACACAATTCGATCATCCCCGAACCGGCGAGATTTCGTTTTTACGAGGTAGGGTTTTCCTGCAGAAAAGTGCATTGTTTAGGGTAGGTTCTAGCTGTTCTCACCAGGCTAAGGCCCCCAAGGTGCCCCCATTATAGGGTCCCCACTCTCCAGCCGTCCAACCATGCTCAGCACTAAGGCCAGAGTCGGTCTTGTTGCCAAAAGAGGAAGGTTATCACCTTGAGTGGTGGTTTCCGATCACACTAGTGGGCACAAGGCCCTAACTGCAGCGAACCGTACCTGCCACCCTCTCCCTATGGTTATCTCACTTGCCCCCGGGTATAGAGGGAACTGTTGTGTGCAAGGGTTTGTGTACAGTTTTTATTCCACACAATTGCGTAAGTGTAAACAAACAACAGTTATTTGAAAGCCAAGCAGTAAAGCATGTTATAATACAAGGCAGGGTAAAAGCGCTATTTTCTTGGTTTAATTATTTTTAAGCCAGCCCATCACTAAATGGGATCAACTCTCTAGGCTTCCCCAGCGGAGTCGCCATCTGTCGCCGCCTCCCCCAAAGAGGGGGGCGCGGTCGGAGCGACGCGATGGTTTTTCGACTCTTTATTTGATTTTCGCGTTTTTTATTGGTGGTTACAACACCTTTAGGTTGTCCGATAACCGGGCTAACCTAGGGGCGAAGTTTTCAAAAGTATCCCTGAGTTGTCCTATAACCGGGCTAACTCGGGGATTTATTTAATTTGGGTTCTATGGAGTCGCCACCGATATTTTTACCATAAACATCGGAAAAGGGTTTTTTAAAAAGGCGTTGGTTTTCGAAAACCAACTTGGTCATTAGAACCAGAGTTGGGTAAGGGAGTTAGTTACGTGTAAAGGAAGTATTAGTTCCTTTACGATGCCCCTTTCGGGTTCCCTATGATAGGCTGGCTAGCTTGAATAAATAATTAAACTGTAAAATAGCGCTTTTACCCTTTTTATTGTGCGGAATTTTAAATGTATGACTACATGGCCCTAACTCCTATTGCATAATTTAAATAGCAGTAATGAAGATAGAGGGAGAGAATTATGCACCTCCAAGGCAAGCTCTTTATATAAAGTGGGTGCGTTTTGGCAACCCTTCACTCTACACTCTCAAAAAACTCCGGAAATGCTTCGGAGGGGTCCTAAAGAAGATTTCAAACGCTCAAAATACTCCTAAAGACACTCAGAGACTCCGGAAATGCTTCGGAGGGATTCTTAGAGAGAGAAAAGCTAGAGAGAAGGGAGAGCTCTTGGAAGACTGTGTGGAAATGAGGGGGAGAACGCCCCTATTTATAGTTTTTCGCGCCTGACAGGTCGAGACCGCCGTCTCCTCTGACAAGGTCGAGACCGCCGTCTGGAAAGTCCAGACCGCCGTCTCGACCAATCCAGAAAGCGAGACCGCCGTCTGGAAAAGCCAGACCGCCGTCTCGATTTTGCAGGAAACGGGACCGCCGTCTGGAGAATCCAGACCGCCGTCTCGAATTTGCGGGAAACGAGACCGCCGTCTGGAAAACCGAGACGGCGGTCTCGTCCTGGCGTTCAGACGAGACGGCGGTCTGGTCCTTCCAGACGGCGGTCTCGTCCTTTCAGGGCGAGAAACTTTATTTTTTGGGCCTAAAAACCTTCCTATCCTGGTACGGGAGCCTAATAGCCTCTCCTAATGACTTGTTAAGCTTCGGCCGTCTTCGAATAGGCTGCTTTCTGGCTTTATTCTGAGGCCGGGCAAGATTTGGGGTCTACATTCCTCCCTAACTTCTTCTCCTTCCTTCACTTCTTCCCCATCCCAAACTATTTCCCCATCCTTAACTTCTTCTCATTCCCTAACTTCTTCTCCATCCTTAACTTCTTCTTCTCCTTCCTTAACTTCATCTACATCCCAAATTTCTTCTCCATCCTTAACTTACACTCCATCCATAACTTCTTCTCCTTCCTTCACTTCTTCCCCATCCCAAACTATTTCCCCATCCTTAACTTATTCTCCTTCCCTACCTTCTTCTCCATCCTTAACTTCTTCTTCTCCTTCCTTAACTTCATCTACATCCCAAATTTCTTCTCCATCCTTAACTTACACTCCATCCATAACTTCTTCTCCTTCCTTAGCTTCTTCTTCCTCCTTGATTTCTTCTCCATTCCAAACTTCTTCTCCATCCCAAACTTCTTCTCCATCCTTAACTTCTTCTCCTTCTTTAACTTCCTCTCTTTCCCTAACTTCTTCTCCTTCCCTAACTTCTTCTCCATCCAAACCATCTTCTCCTTCCTGTAGACCCCAAATCTTGCCCGGCCTCAGAATAAAGCCAGAAAGCTTCCTATTTGAAGATGGTCGAAGCCTAACAAGCCACTAGGAGAGACTATTAGGCTCCCGTACCATGATAGGAGGGTTTTTTGGCCCGAAAATAAAGTTTCTCGCCCTGAAGGGACGAGACCGCCGTCTGGATTTCCCAGACCGCCGTCTCGTCTCAATGCCAGGACGAGACCGCCATTTCGAAATTCCAGACGGCGGTCTCGTTACCTGCAAAAGTCGAGACGGCGGTCTGGATTTTCCAGACGGCAGTCTCGATTCCTGCCTTGTCGAGACGGCGGTCTGGATTTCCCACACGGCGGTCTCGACCCACTGCCATGGACGAGACGGCGGTTTGGAATTTCCAGACGGCGGTCTCGACCCTGTCAGAGGAGACGGCGGTCTCGACCTGTCAGGCGCGAAAAACTATAAATAGGGGCGTCATTTCTCCCTTTTTCAGACCCAGCAGCAAGAGCTCTCCCTTCTCTCTAGATTTTCTCTCTCTAAGAATCCCTCCGAGGCATTTCCGGAGTTTCTGAGCATCTTTAGGCCTAAAAAGAGCGTTCTAAATCTTCTTAAGAATCCCTCCGAGGCATTTCCGGAGTTTCTGAGAGTTGTAGAGTGAAGGGTTGCCAAAACGCACGCTCTCTTTTGAATATATAAAAGCTTGCTTTGGAGGTGCATATCCTCACTCTCTATTTTTATTACTGCTATTTAAATTACGCAATAGAAGCTAGGGCCATGTAGTCATATATTTAAATACCGCATAATAAAAGGGTAAAAACGCTATTTTCCAGTTTAATTATTCATTCAAGCTAGCCAGCCTATCATAGGGAACCCGAAAGGGGCGTTGTAAAGGAACTAACACTTCCTTTACACGTAACTAACTCCCTTACCCAACTCTGGTTCTAATGACCAAGGTTGGTTTTTGAAAACCAACGCCTTTTTAAACCCCTTTTCCGATGTTTATGGTAAAAATATCGGTGGCGACTCCATAGAACCCAAATTAAATAAGTCCCTGGGTTAGCTCGGTTATCGGACAACTCAGGGATACTTTTGAAAACCTCGCCCCTAGGTTAGCCCGGTTATCGGACAACCTAAAGGCGTTGTAACCACCAATAAAAACGCGAAAAATGAGAGAGTCGAAAAACCATCGCGTCGCTCCGACCGCGCACCCCCCTTTTTTGGGGGAGGCGGCGACAGATGGCGACTCCACTGGGGAAGCCTAGAGAGTTGATCCCATTTAGTGATGGGCTGGCTTAAGAATAATTAAACCAAGAAAATAGCGTTTTTACCCTGCCTTGTATTATGACATGTTTTATTATTTGGCTTTCAAATAACTGTTGCTTGTTTATACTTCCGCAATTGATTGGAATATAAATTGCACACAAAACCCTTGCACACTACAGTTCCCTCTATACCCGGGGGCAAGTGAGATAACCATAGGGAGTGGGTGGCAGGTACGGTTCGCTGCAGTTAGGGCCTTGTGCCCACTAGTGTGATCGGAAACCACCACTCAAGGTGATAACCTTCCTCTTTTGGCAACAAAACCGACTCTGGCCTTAGTGCTGAGCATGGTTGGACGGCTGGAGAGTGGGGACCCTATAATGGGGGCACCTTGAGGGCCTTAGCCTGGTGAGAACAGCTAGAACCTACCCTAAACTAATGCACTTTTCTGCAGGAAAACCCTACCTCGATAAAAACGAAATCTCGCCTGTTCGGGGATGTTCGAATTGTGTGTGCATATGTTTGTTGCATTTGTATGTTGCATAGCATAAACAAGAAACAGAACAAAATCACAAAAATATTTTACAAATAAACACCCTTATCTCGGAAAGTCTGCCTTTTAGCTAGCCTGGTTTCAGGTTCTTTGCAAGCTAAGTAGCCACGCAGTTCCGACATAAGAGATAAGGGACGATAAATATTCTTTCATATAAAGCCATATTTTATCTCGGACAGTCTGCCTTTTAGCTAGCCTGGTTTCAGGTTCTTTGTAAGCTAAGTAGCCACGCAGTTCCGACAGAAGAGATAAAAGGCTATAAAATAAACAAATAAAAACAATAAAAATAAACAAACCATTTTTTTCAAAAATTCATAAATAAGACCTGGTTCAAAAATATTATACACATAACACATTCATATAGATAGTTTACTCTTTCAAAAAATACGCAAATACCATACATCATGTAGAAAAAACATGATAAATAGAAAATAAACACTTACATTCAATAAACATCATCTTCATCAAATCATACACTTTGATTTTAGAAAATGGAGGGAACAAGTAGGCAAGTAGGGAAGGTGGACATTCTCCGAAGCCATACTGAAAAGCTAGAACGGCTTAGTACAACAATGCCACCGGAGGTCCGCGCTGACTTTGAAAAGTCCTATGGACGACTCTGACTCCTCCCAAGACTGCCATCAGCCCTTATTAAAAATGAATTCTCGCCTCGTTCGTGGATGATCGAATTGTGTGTGCATATGTTTGTTGCATTTGTCTCGTTGCATAGCATAACCAAACAACAAGAAAAATCACAAAAAATATTTTTACAATAAACACCCTTATCTCTGACATACCTGCCTTTTAGCTAGCTTGGTTTCGTGTTCTTTGTAAGCTAAGTAGCCACGCAGCTCCGACGTAAGAGATAAGGGACGCTAAATATTTTTCACATAAAGCCACATTTTATCTCTGATAGCCTGCTTTTTAGCTAGCCTGGTTTCGTAGTTCTTTGTAAGCTAAGTAGCCAACGCTAGTTCCGACGTAAGAGATAAAAGGCTATAAATAAACAAATAAATAAAAATAAAATACTAAATAAAATCCGTTTTCAAAACCATAAATGGGACCCGATTCATAAACATCACAAATCATTCATATAGGTAGTTTATTTTTTTCTAAAAAATATAAATACCATACAAAACATGATAAACAAAATAAACACTCACATTCATTCAAATAAGCATCATTTTCATAAAACATGCATTTTGGTTTTAGAAAATGGAGGGGACTAGTAGACAATTGAAGAAGGTGGATATTCCCCGATATCATACCGAGAAGTTGGAACGACTTTGCGCTGCAATGCCACCTGAGGTCCGCGCCGACTTTGAAAATCCTATGGACTGATTCTCGACCTGTTAAAGATCTCAGTGTCGATCAAGTGTTCCTCAGTGGTATTAATTCACTTTTGGAACTCCAGCTCGCGATGCTTTGAATTTCCGCAGCTCGATATGGTGCCTACCTTGGAGGAGTATGAGATTATGTTGAAATGGCCCAAATCGCTGGGTCCATATCCGCCACGGCATATACTCCCGCAAAGACAAGTCGCCGCCATCATTCAACTACCCTTCCAAGCAGACTGCCCCGATAGGAAAAGGGAACATCCAGTGGTTGGAAAGTCTCAATGTTAGAAGACCACCCGTCCGACTCTGCGTAAAGGACAGAGTGGGTTGCCTTCAACAAAACCCCGGCTTTAATCATTTTTGGAACTATCTTGTTTCCCTTCCACCTCGACACAGTGGATCAAGCCGCTCATGGACGCCTTCTTCGCCTGGGACGTGAACTCGAAGAGTCCCTTGCCTGCAATTTCTGCCGACACCTTGCTCTCCTGTGGAATTTTGCCGCCGAAGCAAGGAAAACACTTCGCTGTCGCTCTTCACTCGCTATTCGTGTGGAGCGCTACACACCTTTACGCTCCAATACATGGGGATATTCCCGATCCTTTAAGGAGCTTCTCCAAAATCCCTCTCCAACGACGCTTAACCTCGAATGGAGGGACGAGTTGGAACAAAAGGACGCCAACAAGTATATCCTGGGTCCGCTCTTGGTTCCGACTCCGCCCAGCTCTCATCGATGTGGAGACTATCCGAACGTACTCTTGATAGACTCGGGGTTGCATAGCCTACTCACCTAGAGTAGCTATGAGACAACCTCATGAGAACCCAAACTACCATCTCTGGGGAACTCTGAGGATCGTGTTTCTTCGGAGACCCATGCACAATCGCCAACTCACTAGCCGTGAGAAGAGCATGGGAGAGACCAGCCTATATGGGAGATAGAGAGCTAGGAAAAGCTCGAGTGACTCGTCTCCGTGACTACGAGGTGTGGAGACAAAGAAGAGGATGTCTCAACCATCCACCACACTCATTACAAGCGCCAATAAGTGAAGAGCCGCATGCTCAAGTCGATGCCTTGACCCGCAGGATAGAAATCATGGGAGCCCGTATGAGGGCCCTTGAAGAAAGAGAGCAAGAATCTATCCTCACCATAGATGGTCTCGCAAAGGCAATGCAAGAAAAAGGATCATGAAATAGAGCGCCTCAAGGATCAGCAGTGCCGACTCCAACGAGCAAGCTATCCGAGCATCCAAAACCGCTAGAACCAGCTCTGATAGTCAAATTCAAGAGATAACCGCCAAGTCTCGCACACCTTGAGGCCGAATCAAGAAAACACGCTCGTACGATCAAGGAATTATTGCAAGAACTCACCAAGACTCTAGCCGACATACGCCAAGAGCGAGAGGCCAACCGGAGACTCAACAAAAGTCTCACCGAGCTACGCCGCAAAGAAAGAGACGGGCTAGCTCAAGCATGGCCGAGTACTACAAGAGAAAGACCGAGCCGTCGCAAAACTCGACGAACCGCAAGCCTTGGTCGTCCATCAAGAGGCGAAGATCAAAGAGGCTCAAAAATACAACGAAGATATGAGCCAAGCGGTCCAAAAGCAAAGCGAAGCACTTGCTCGTCACGTCCGGAAGCCGAAAGAGAACTACATAGAGATCGAGACCCGCCCGTGGGTTTCTTTAGGCTTTTCCGTTTTTGCCAAAAGTTGCTTCGTAGTATGGAGTAGGGGAATGTACACCTTCCGAATGGATAAATGAAATTCTTCTTTATTCCACAATTGTCTACTTGCATGCATGACATTCATTTGCATATTTAATTTCCCTCCTTCACTTTTAATAAATAAGATAATAAAAAGGAAGGATTAACCGACACGTCTTCCAAATCGAAGAATGGAGAGAAAGCCACTCCTAATAAAGCTTACCCCAACTAGCCGACTCACCGCAAGAGGATAATAAGCCTCGACCGTTGGTACTCAAGAATAAGGAAGAGGGGGCAAGGACACCAAGTGCGACTATTTATGCCACGTCCTTTCCCCTACAAATCGAATAAAGTTGTACCGTGGAGATATGGAGAATCTTCACCAATAAAAGAAGAAATAACAAATATAGCCGAGATCGGGGGCATGACTAGAAGTGGAAGAGTCTACTCCCCAAGGACTCACAAGAAGAGGTCCTCAAAAATAAAGGAAAAAATAAGAAGACCGAAGAAGAAAAAGAAGATAAAGAATCCAAGGAGGAGACAGAGGAATTACTCCAGCTCATAAGGCAAAGTGAGTATTCCATTATAGACCAACTCAATCGCACACCCGCAAAGATTACATTGTTATCTTTGATAATGAGCTCTGAACCGCATAGAAACGCCCCGTCGAAGGTCTTGAGCGAGGCGCACGTACCTCATACCATATCCCAAGAAAAGGTTGAGAGGATCGTTGGTCACATCACTGGCAAGCGATCACCTCACCTTCACAGAGGAAGAACTCCCCTCGAGGGGTCAAACCACAACAAGCCCTTGCATATCTCGGTTAAATGCAAGGAGTACCTCATCGCCAAAGTTCTTGTGGATAACGGGTCATCCTTGAACGTGATGCCCAAGTGCACACTCGACAAGTTGACTATCCAAGGAACCCGTCTCGCGC
>OY731398.1:23194697-23333915 GCA_963425845.1 Sphenostylis stenocarpa
GCTTAGCTTATTCGGCCTCAAGGTGTGCTGTTTTGGCAGTTATTTCTTACAGTTGGCTATCCGAACTGGTTTTAGCAATTTTGGATGCTCGGATAGCTTGTTCGTTAGCGTCAGCACATTGGTCCTTGAGGCGCTCTATTTCATGATCCTTTTTCTTGCCTTGCCTTTGTAGACCGTCAATCGTGAGGATAGATGCTTGCTCTTTTTCCTCAAGGGCCCGTATCTGGGATCCCATGATTTCTACCCTCTGGGTCAAGGCATTGACTTGTGCCTGTAGCTCTTCATTGTTGGCGTTTGTCGCCGCCGTCCCTTTCGACGTCGGAGGACGTCTGGAAACGTTTATGCGAGCGGTCGCAAAAAGATGGTTTAGACTCGCGTATTTGTTTTAAAATGTGTTCATTGCTTCCGAGGTGCCCGACAATTGAATTATCCTCTAATAAAAGCAAGGTTTTCGAAAAGGGGTTCTTATGGAGTCGCCACCAATGTTTTGACCATAAACATTGGAAAAGGATAAAAGGCATTGATTTTAATGAAAACCAAACTTGGCCATTATAACCAGAGTTAGGTAAGGGAGTTAGTTACGTGTGGGGAAGGTGTTAGCACCCCACAACGCCCCTTTCGGGTTCCCTATGACAGATCAATTCGTTTTAAGAGAAGACTTCGAGAAATTACGCGATTACCCTATTTTATTGCATAATATTGAAATGGCTATCTACATAATTTTATATAAAGCTAAATAATGCAATAAAAGAGATATTAAAATGGCTATCTACCTGATTTTATTCTACATGGCGTAAACAATGAATAAAGCTAAATAAAACAATAAATAAAGCAATAAAAGAGAAGAGAATTGAAAAGAACCTCCGTAGCAAGCTTTATATTGAGAATCTCGAACTGTGAGGATGCGTTTTGGCAACCCCTCTCTCTACACAGACTCTCCTCACCAATACAAGATCGACTCCACTAAAAATTTAAAGAAGAATCAAATGCCGGAATATAATTCCTTAACCGATTGTTACCTATTTAAGGCAATCGGAAAGATCATTCGAGAGAGGGAGAGAAGTAGACAAGTGCTCTGAGTTTTTTAAGGTGTTTCAGAGCTCTCTGGAGTGTCTGTGGTCTGAAAAAGTGACAAATGAGCCTCCTATTTATAGTTTTCGCAGCTGGCGCACTTTGGGACGGCCGTCTGGGTTGGGACGGCCGTCTGGACTGGGACAGCCGTCCCAAATGGCAAATTTACACAGAGCGGGACCACCTGGGGGGCCGGGACGGCCGTCCCACTTAAATTGGGTTTGGAACGGCCGTCCCACATTCGGGACGCGCGTCCCAACTATAAAATGGCAGTTGGGACGGCCGTCCCAACTCTGGGACGGTGGTCTCGGCCTGTTTTGTCCAGTCTTCACGTTCTGGGACCCCGGGAAGCTTTCCTTTCCTTTTTCGGACATAGATTGACATCGATGTGTGTCCGTTGAAGCTTTATCTTCATATAGGAAGTCTTCTTGGCCTTCATTAAGATGCCGGGCGAGCTTTGTCTTTGTGTAGGAAGTCTCTTTTGGCTTTTATTGTGTGAATGAATGAACTCCGTCTTTTGTTGTGGGGGGTCCTTCTCGTTTTGGGAAGCCGGATGAACTCCATCTTCGGGTGAAGTTCCTCTAGCTTTTATTTTGAGAGGCCGGGCAAAATTAGGGGTCTACAGCGATTGGCACGGGTGTGGTGGATGGTTGAGTCATCCCTCTTCTTCTTCTCCACGCCTCGTATTCACTGGTGACAATTACCCGAGCTTTCCCCAGCTCTCTGTCTCCCATGTAGACTGGCCGCTCCCATGCTTTTCTCATGGTTGATGAGTTGATGATCGTGCACGGGTCTCCAAAGAAGCACAGTCCTCCGAGCTCCCTTCGGGAAATAGTAGTTTGGGTCCTCATGAGTTGCCTCATAGCTACCCTAGGTGAGTAGGCTATGCAACCCCTGAGTCCTATCAAGGGTATGTTCGGATAGTCCCCACATCTAATGAGAACGGGGCCGGGTCGGAACCAAGGGCAGACCCAAGATATACTGTTGGCGTCCTTTTGTTCTAACTCATCCCTCCATTCTATAGTCAGGCGTCGTTGGAGGGGGATTTTGGAGAAGCTTCTCAAGGGGTCAGGGAATATTCCCATGTGACTGGAGGCGTAAAGATGCGTGATGCTCCACACGTATAGTAATGAAGAGCAGCAGCGGAGTGTTTTCCCTTGCTTCTGATGGCAGAAATCCACCGAGAGCAAGGTGTCGGCAAGAATAGCAGGCAAGGGGCTCTTCGAGTACACGTCCCAAGCGAAGAAGGCGTCCATGATGGCTTGATCTATTGTGCCGAGGTGGAAGGGGAACAGGATTGTTCCGAAGATTATTAGTGACAGGGTTTTGTTGAAGGTAACCCACTCTGCCCTCTCAGCCAGGTAGGACAAGTGGTCTTCTAGCATCGATACTTTCCACCCCTGGGTGTTCCCTCTTCCTATCAGGGTACTCTGTCGGAACGGTAGATGGATAAGGGTAGCGACTGGTGCTGCTAGAGTATACGCCTCGTGGCGAACATGGACCCCAGCTGATTTAGGCCATTTCAACATAGCTTCATACTCCTCTAAGGTGGGCACCATGTCGAACTGCGAAAATTCAAAGCACCGCAGACTAGAGTTCCAAAAGTGAATCAGTACCCTGAGGAAAACCTGATCGACACTGATCTTTAGGAGGTCCAAAATTCGTCCATAGGACTTTTCAAAATCAGCGCGGACCTCTGGTGGCATTGTTGCACTAAGCCGTTCCAGCTTCCCAGTATGGTTTCAGAGAATATCCACCTTCCCCACTTGTCTACTTGTCCCCTCCATTTTCTAAAATCAAAATGTATGATTTGATGAAGATGATGTTTATTGTATGAATGTGAGTGTTTATTCTCCTATTTATCATGTTTTTCTACATGATGTATGGTATTTTTTTTTTTTGAAAGAATAAACTATCTATATGAATGCTTTATGAGTGTAATTTTTTTGGACCAGGTCTTATTTATGAACGTTGGAAAAAATGGATTTTTATTTTTATTTTTATTTATTTATTTTATAGCTTTTTATATCTCAATCAATTGCGTAAGTATAAACAAGTAACAATTATTTGAAAGCCAAACAATAAAGCATGTTATAATACAAGGCAGGGTAAAAGTGCTATTTTCTTGGTTTAATTATTATTAAGCCAGCCCATCACTAAATGGGATCAACTCTCTAGGCTTCCCCAGTGGAGTCGCCATCTGTCGCCGCCTCCCAAAAAGGGGCGGTCGGAGCGACGCGATGGTTTTTTTTACCCTCTTTGATTTTTTGCGTTTTATGGGTGGTTACAACGCCCTTAGGTTGTCTGATAACCGGGCTAACCTAGAGACGAGGTTTTCGAAGAGTGTTCTTGGGTTGTCCGATAACCGGGCTAACCCAAGAACGGGTTTTGAAGGGTTCATGGAGTCCCCACCGATGTTTTTACCGGAAACATCGGAAAAGGTGTTAAAAAGGCGTTGGTTTTCAAAAACCAACTTTGGTCATTAGAACCAGAGTTGGGTAAGGGAGTTAATTACGTGTAAAGGAAGTATTAGTTCCTTTACGACGCCCCTTTCGGGTTCCCTATGATAGGCTGGCTACTTTGGATAAATAATTAAACTGGAAAATTGCGCTTTTACCCTTTTATTATGCGGTATTTAAAGATTATGACTACATGGCCCTAGTGTCTATTGCATAATTTTAAATGAAAGCGGTAAAATTAGAAAGAGAGAGGGTGCACCTCCAAAGCAAGATTTATATATTCCTCTTTAAAGAGTGGGTGCTTTTTGGCAACCCTTCACTCTACAACTCTCAGAAACTCCAGAAATGCCTCGGAGGGATTCTAAAGAAGATTTAGAACGCTCAATTTATGCCTAGAGACACTCAGAAACTCCGGAAATGCTTCGGAGGGGTTCTAGAGAGAGAAAATCTAGAGAGAAGGAGGAGCTACTGTGCTTGGTGTGTGGAAATGAGGGGAGGGAGCCCCCTATTTATAGGTTTTCGCGCCTGACAGTGACGAGACCGCCGGTCTCGTCTGACAGGGTCGAGACCGCCGTCTGGACAATCTAGACCGCCGTCTCGACCATGGCAGGAGTCGAGACCGCCGTTTGGAAAACCCAGACCGCCGTCTCGACCTTTGCAGTGGCGAGACCACCGTCTGGACAAGCGAGACGGCGGTCTCGTCCTTGGCATGAGGCGAGACGGCGGTCTGGTCCTTCCAGACGGCGGTCTCGTCCCTTCAGGGCGAGAAACCTTATTTTTTGGGCCAAAAAACCCTCCTATCTTAGTACGGGGGGCCTAATAGTCTCTCCTAGTGGCTTGTTAGGCTTCGACCGTCTTCAAATAGGAAGCTTCTGACTTTATTTGGAGGCCGGGCAAGATTTGGGGTCTACAGTACCCATAAGAATCTTGCAGAACGAGATTCGGACCAGGTGGGGGTAGGTACCCATCAGAGCCTTGCAGAACGGGGTTCGGACCGGGTGGGGGTAGGTACCCATCAGAGCCTTGCAGAACGGGGTTCGGACCAGATGGGGGTAGGTACCCATCAGAATCTTACAGAACGAGATTCGGACCGGGTGGGGGTAGGTACCCATCGAGCCTTGCAGAACGGGGTTCGGACCGAGTGGGGGTAGGTACCCATCGGAATCTTGCGGAACGAGATTCGGACCGGGTGGGGGTAGGTACCCATCGGAACCTTGCAGAACGGGGTTCGAGCCGGATGAGGGTAAGTACTCATCAGAATCTAGCAAAAATGCAGATTCGTACCGGGTGGGGGTAGGTACCCACCAAAACCTTAAAAATAAGGTCTGTACCGGATGAGGGTAAGTAATCATCAGAATCTAGCAAAAATGCAGATTCGTACCGGGTGGGGGTAGGTACCCACCAAAACCTTAAAAATAAGGTTTGTACCGGATGAGGGTAAGTACTCATCAGAATCTAGCAAAAATGCAGATTCGTACCGGGTGGGGGTAGGTACCCACCAAAACCTTAAAAATAAGGTCTGCACCGGATGAGGGTAAGTACTCATCAGAATCTAGCAAAAATGCAGATTCGTACCGGGTGTGGGTAGATACCCACCAGAACCTTAAAAATAAGGTTTTGTACCAGATGAGGGTAGATACTCATAAAAACTTAGCAAAATGCATCGGGTAGAGTAAAAATATTCACCAGAAGCATTTCTAAAAACGGGAACAAAAGACTTGCTTCTATTAGAGGATAGTTCAGTGTTGAGCACCTCGGAAGAAAAGTACCCACAAGAGTTTAGCGAAATGCGAACTCATACCAGGTGAGGGTAGGTACTCACCAAAACCTTGTAAGAACAAGGTTCATACCTACTGGGGGTAGGTACCCACAAAAGTCTAGTAAAATATAGACTTATACCGCCAGAGCTTTATAAAAGGAGGCTCAAACCAGATAGGGGTGTAGACCCCTAATTTTGCCCGGCCTCTCAATAAAAGCTAGGGAAACTTAACAAGAAGATAAAGTTTGCCCGGCTTCTTAATAAAAACCAAGGAGACCTCCTACAACAAACTCGGAGTTCAGACGGTCTCTCATTTAAAAGGCTAAAGAGACTTCTTACAAGGACAAAGCTCGCCTGCCATCTTTATAAAAGGCCAAGAAGACTTCCTATATGAAGATAAAGCCTCAACAGACGTTTATCGGCATCAAACGACGTCCGAATACACAAAGGAAAGCTTCCCGGGGGTCCCAGAACACGAAAGCTGGCCAAAACAGGTCGAGACGGCCGTCCCAAGGTCGAGACGACCGTCCCAACCTTTCCTGGCCATTTGGGACGGCCGTCCCAAATGGGACTGCCAGTCCCGGATCCCCAGGGCGTCCCAGCCAGTGCAAATGTGTCATTTGGGACGGCCATCCCAACCCAAACGGCCGTCCCACTCCAGATGCGCGTCCCAAAGGTGCAGGCAGCGAAAACTATAAATTTGAAGCTCATTTGGCACTATTCCACACCCCAGACAACTCTAAGACTTGTCTTCTTCTCTCCCTACCTCGAATGAACTCTCTGATTGCCTTAAATAGGTAACAATCAGTTAAGGAACTAGATTCCAGCATTCGATTCTTCTATAAAACTTTAGTCGAGTCGAGTCTGTATTCGTGAGGAGAGTCATTGTAGAGCGAAGGATTGTCGTAAAGCATCCTCTTGGTAAAAGACTTCTAATATAAAGCTTGCTTCGGAGGTTCTTCTCAATTCTCTTCTCTTTTATTGCTTTATTTACTGCTTTCTGTATGTAATGTAGATAAATCATGTAGATAGCCATATTTATTGTACGAATAAAATAGGGTAAAAGCGTAATTTCTTGTAATCTCTACTTAAATGAATTAATCCGTCATAGGGAACCCGAAAGGGGCGTTGTGGGGTGCTAATACCTTCCTCACACGTAACTAACTCCCTTACCCGACTCTGGTTATAATGGCCAAGTTTGGTTTTTATCAAAATCAATGCCTTTTTTTCCTTTTCCAGTGTTTATGGTCAAAACATTGGTGGCGACTCCAGAAGAACCCTTTTCGAAAACTTTGCTTCTATTAGAGGATAGTTCAGTGTTGAGCGCCTCAGAAGCAATGAACATATTTAAAAAAAAAAGCGAGTCTCAACCATCTTTTCGCGACCGCTCACAGAACGTTCGAGATGTCCCAGTACGTCGGAACAGACGGCGGCGACAGATGGCGACTCCGCTGGGGAAGCTAGAGAGTTGATCCCATTTAGTGACGGATAAATTCAAACTAAGTAAAGATTTGAAATTACGCCTTTACCCTTTTCCGTATGTTTTATTGTATGGCTTTAATAATTGCTGTATGATTACTTCTGCAAATTGTTTGAAATACAAATTGCACACAAAAACCCTTGCACACAACAGTCCCTCTATACCCGGGGGCAAGAGTGAATACCTATAGGGAGTGGGTGGCAGATACGACCGACTTGTTGGCACACGGGGCTACAACCGTTGTCGGAAACCACCAACTCAAGGTGATAACTCTCTTCTTTTGGTCTAAGGATGTCGACACGGAGTTCCGTGCATGACCCGAGGACTGAGAGATTGAGAGGTCCCTATAATGGGGGCACCTTGGGGACCTTTGGCCTTGGTGAGAACAGTTAGAACCGCCTAAACCAAGCACGTTTCTGCAGGAAAACCCTACCTCGTGATTAAATAAGCGTGGCTCTGCTCGTGGATGTATGAATTGTGTGTGCATTCGTTTGCTGCATTTGTATTGATGCATTAGCATAGGGTAATCATATAGCAAACAGAAAATGAAAAACCCTAAAAAATCAAAAAGTGATAAGATAAAAGACCTTTATCTCGGACAGTCTTCAGTTAAGCTAGCCTGGTTTCAGGTTCTTTGTAAGCTAAGTAGCCACGTTGACCGACAGAAGAGATAAAGGGTCATAAAAAAAACATACAAATTAAAATCATAAAAACATCTTTTACTTTAAAAAGATTGTTGGCAAAGTCGTATCATTCATACCACATCATCCAATAAGTGGCAAAACTAAGAGAGAAAATAAATGCACTAAGAAAAGTCTGCATAAACATCATTATAATAAATCTCTCATACATAAACATATTCCTTTTAGGATTTATTAGATATCCTTAGACAATAGCGAAAGAGACCCAAGCGCGTTTATCTGGAAGAGATAAGTGTGCTAAGATATGTTGACAACCTTTAGAAAAAGGAAGTTAGCACATCAAGGTGGGTATGGTACTCTTAAAACATAGGCTTTTGAGAAGATACCTAAGCTATTGTCTAAGGCATATCTATTTCACACCAATCATTTAAAAAGCTATAATAAAAATTGTTAAAATCATTTAGAAAGTGGCTGGTCTTCCGCCTGTCCTCACTCGTGCTCAGAAAATTAAGAAGATGGAGCAAGCTGGAGGAACAAAACCGAAAGCTCACTACTGAGCTTAATACGCTAAAAGAGCAAATGACGCAAATGTTGGAAATGATGCGTCGACGAGAATATCCATAAGGAAGGTCCTCAGAGTGGACAAGCCTCACACCAAGAAGAAGAGGAGGAACCCAATGATGAGCACAACCAATCCGATACAAGGGCGGTGCATATTCATGCTCCGGAAGTATCAAAACAACATCTGACTGCCCTGGAAGAAAGATTGAGAGCAGTGGAAGGGCATAATTTTGATGTTAAAGAAGCGGCTGACATGTGCCTCGTCAAAGATATCCAATTCCCGAACAAGTTTAAAACTCCGGACTTCCCAAAATACATGGGAATGACATGCCCCAAAAGCCATCTTACAATGTACTGCAGTAAGATGGCTGCCTATGCTTGACAATGAAAAACTCCTGATCCATTGCTTTCGGGAGAGCTTAGCTGAATCAGCCCTAAACTGGTATATGCAAGCTGGACGGAGGGCAAGTCCAAACCTGGAGACATCCGGCGGATGCTTTTCTTCGTCGTTATAAATACAATATCGATCCGACCCCGAAAGAGCAGATCCACGGTTACTAAGCAAGAAAGACGATGAATCCTTCAAGGCATACACCCAAAGATGGAGGGAATTGGCAGCACAAGTGGAACCTCCTCTATCCAGACAAGGAAACTACGTCCATGTTCATCAATTCTCTCGACTGGTCCCTATTATGACAAAATGATAGGGAACACATCAACACTCTTTGCGGACGTAGTCATTATAGGAGAAAGAGTAGAGCAAGGTTTGAAAAGTGGAAGAATTGCACAACAGACCTCTTCCAATTCCTCTACTCAAAATTTTAAAAAGAACTTTGGAAAGAAGAAGGAAGGAGCCGTAAATGCTATCAACTTCGCCACTCCTTCTCCCTCCTCGCAGCAGACCAGGCCGCGCAGACAAGAAAGGAAGTTCACTCCAATACCCACTTCCTATGGAAGCCTGCTGCTAAAATTGTTGGATGCCAAACTCCTAGTGCGCGTCCCTCCCAAGAAAATGGAGCCACCATATCCAGAATGGTATAAGCCAAACGAAAAATGCAATTATCATTCAGACGCTCCGGGACATTCTGTAGATAACTGTATGGCCTTAAAGCATAAGGTCCAAGATTTAATAGACGCGGGATGGATTACTTTTGACGCGTCAACTCCAAAAGTGGATGACCAGCCCTTATCAAAGCCCGAATGAAAGACGGGATAAGGAAGACCAGCTATCTAGGGCTCATCATTTTTATCATCTCTAAAAATGTAATAAAAAATATATAAAAATATATCGAAAAGCTTCAGATGTATTCCTCGTGATCCCTGCCCATGATCACGAGATTTTTTGGTTAATAAGGGCTTTGTAAATATTTTGTTTCTATCAATACAATGAGACATTTTTCATAATATTCATATTCTCTTTCATTCTTTTCCCACTTATACGTCTAATAAAGAAATCTAAAACAAAGCATAACCATACAGTCATGTCTATAATTGAAAACTCCCTGGAAGATCTGAAAGCTGAAGACGAATGGATTGAGTCAGACAGTGAGGAGGGGACCATCTCCCCGGACATGCAGAGACTGTTGGAAAAAGAATTTCAATCAATACAGCCCCATCAGGAGAAAACTGAGGCCATCAATTTGGGACAAGAAGATAATATAAAAGAAGTAAATATCGGTACCCAAATTGACGATGATGTCAAAGAAAGGTTAATACAATTATTAAGAGAATATATGGACGTGTTTGCATGGTCCTACCATGATATGCCTGGAATCGATAAAAGTATAGTGGAGCATCGATTACCATTAAAAGAGGGATTTCGGCCCGTTAAACAGAAGCTCAGAAGAGTAAAGCCAGAATGGTCCTTAAAAATTAAGGAAGAAGTAGAAAAACAGTTGGACGCCAATTTCCTTATTGTTTCAAAATACCCTGAATGGCTGGCAAACGTCGTGCCAGTTGTAAAGAAAAATGGAAAAATCAGAGTATGCGTAGATTACAGGGATTTAAACCGTGCAAGTCCAAAAGATGATTTTCCCTTACCACATATTGATATGTTGGTAGATCACACCGCTACAAATACTCTTTATTCTTTCATGGATGGATATGCAGGGTATAACCAAATTAAATTGGTTGTTGAAGATAGAGAAAAAACTTCCTTCATTACACCGTGGGGTACATTCTGCTATAGAGTAATGCCTTTTGGACTTAAGAACACAGGGGCTACTTATCAAAGGGCTATGGTAACATTATTTCATGATATGATCCACAAAGAAATCGAAGTATATGTGGACGATATGATCGCCAAGTCCAAAAACGAAATAGATCACCTCCAGCACTTAAAGAAATTATTCAATCGACTTCGGAAATACCAGATTAAGCTTAATCCGGCTAAATGCACATTCGGAGTACGATCAGGAAAACTCCTGAGGTTTATTGTTAGTAAAAAGGGAATTGAGGTAGACCCTGATAAAACAAAGGCAATCGTAGAAATGCCCCCACCAAGGACAGAAAAAGAAATCAGAGGGTTCTTGGGCCGAATAAACTACATCGCACGGTTCATCGCGCATTTAACGGATAAGTGTACGCCCATCTTCAAGTTATTGCATAAAAACCAACCGAAAGTTTGGAATAATGAATGTCAACAAGCTTTCGAAAAAATCAAAATGTGCCTAACCAATCCCCCGGTACTGGTACCACCTGTGGAAGGAAAACCCCTGATCCTTTACCTTTCAGTACTCGATGAGTCCATGGGGTGTGTGCTCGGTCAACAAGATGATACGGGTAAAAAAGAACAAGCCATATATTACCTTAGTAAAAAATTTCTAAACTATGAGACCCGTTATACACCACTTGAAAAAACATGTTGTGCATTGGTGTGGGCAACTCAGCGCCTTCGACAATATATGGTCAGACATACAACTTGGTTGATTTCCAAAATGGACCCAATCAAATACCTGTTTGAAAAGCCCGTCTTGACCGGAAGGATAGCTAGGTGGTAGGTACTACTTTCAGAATTCGACATTATTCATGTCACTCAAAAAGCTATCAAAGGTAGTCCTTTAGCAGATTACCTGGCACATGGGCCAACTGACGAATATCAATCCCTCCAAGATGATTTTCCAGATGAACATATAATGCACATCCAACATGAAGAAATTGAGAATAACGAGTGGATTATGTTCTTTGATGGAGCTTCAAATTTAATGGGACATGGGATCGGAGCTATTTTAATATCTCCCGAAAAGAAGTATATCCCAGTAACAGCCAGATTAAACTTTGATTGCACAAACAATATGGCGGAATATGAAGCCTGTGCTCTAGGTATTCAAGCAGCCCTGGATCATGGGGCGACTAGACTCAAAGTATTCGGTGACTCATCCCTTGTTATTTACCAACTCAAGGGCGAATGGGAAACTAGAAATTCCAAATTAATCCCTTATCTGGAACACATTCGTAATATGACTTCAAAACTGGAAAACATTAGTTTCGAGTACATCCCTCGGGAAGATAACCAGATCGCAGATGCACTGGCAACATTATCATCCATGTTCGCATTAGAACAAGAACATGAGATGCCCATCATCCAAGTCAAAAGGCACAATAAACAAGCCTTCTGCATGATGACGGACAGTGAAAAAGACGAAGCCCCTTGGTATCATGACATAAGGCGATACTTGATAAAGGGTGAATACCCTGAGGGAATCAGTGATAATGACAAGAGGATCATTCGGAAAAGGGCCATAGGGTTTATGATGATAGGAGAAACCCTTTATAAAAAGAATTTTGATTCCACTTTATTAAGATGTGTAAATCTTGAAGAAGCACATAAATTGATTAAAGAAATACATGAAGGAACCTTCGGGACCCATACACCAGGGCATATCATGGCTAGGAAAATCCTCAGGGCTGGATACTTTTGGTCCACAATGGAAAAAGACTGTCATCAGTATGCCAGAAAATGTCATAAGTGTCAAGTGCATGCAGACAATGTACATGTTCCACCAATACCTCTCAACGTTATGGCTATACCTTGGCCATTCGCTATGTGGGGCATGGATGTTATTGGACCTATTGAACCTAAAGCATCCAATGGTCATCGATTCATTTTGGTAGCCATCGACTACTTCACTAAATGGGTAGAAGCTGCATCTTATGCACATGTGACTAAAAAGGTAGTGGTCACCTTTGTTAGGAAGAATATCATATGTCAATACGGCATCCCACATCGTCTCATTACCGATAACGGGTCCAATCTGAATAATAAGATGATGGAAGAACTATGCCAGGATTTCAAAATTCAACACCATAATTCTTCTCCTTATCGACCCAAAATGAATGGCGCAGTAGAAGCGGCCAATAAGAACATCAAGAAGATTGTTCAAAAAATGGTTAAAACCTATAGGGACTGGCATGAAATGTTGCCCTTTGCTCTTCATGGCTATCGAACATCTGTACGAACTTCAACAGGGGCTACTCCATTTTCCCTGGTATATGGTATGGAGGTCGTGTTACCAATAGAGGTCGAAATACCTTTCTTGCGAATCATAATGGAAGCAAAACTAACAGAAGCCGAATGGGTTCAAAGTCGATATGACCAATTAAACCTTATCGATGAAAAGCGGCTGAATGCTATATGTCATGGACAAGCCTATCAAAAGAAGATCAAAAAGGCTTATGATAAAAAGGTCCACCCTCATACTTATCAAGAGGGGGATCTAGTTATAAAGAAATTGCTTCCGGCCCAGCAGGATAAAATTGGTAAATGGGCAGCAAATTACGAAGGACCCTTTGTGGTCAAAAGAGCCTTCTCAGGAGGGGCACTTATCCTCACCAGTATGGACGGAGAGGAACTTCGACACCCAATCAATTCTGATGCGATGAAGAAATATTATGCTTGAAGACATTGCTCAAGACCCGTCAGGCATGAAAATCCGCAAAGGACATTCCTGGGCAAAAGATAGGGTCCATATTCCTCGCTAGGATACGTCCTAGGCAAAAAGAAGAGGTAAAAAAAAAAAAAAAGAAAGAAACTAAGAGCAATGGTTACTTTAGTCGAAAACCGAAAAGGCGGCTAAAGTAGCATTCTTCCAGAAGCAAACAGTCTGCATAGTCTTCACTCTGAGCTCAAGCATCTCAACTGAAGCGATTAGGAGAACCAGGGGGCAGATATCATGGACATGACTGTTTAAGCCTATACAGTATAGCCAACCCTGACCACCCATTCTTCTAAATACCTTTTGAAATCCTTCTATAAAAGAAATAAACTTTTGCTCATTTATCAATAAAATTCATTTTCATTTCCTTTCTCTTGACCAAATATTATGGAAATGCCTCTTTATTGATAAATCATAAATATGCGCAAAGACTTTTAATCAAAGATCAAACATGCATCTAAAAAGAGGAAGCGTAAAAATAATGAAAGAATAAATGCCTGCTAGGATATTCTTAGGTAAAAACTAGGGTAGCCTGCTAGATCGGAAATTCCCTAAGACGATCTAGGCAAAAGATAAGGCAAAAGCCCCCTAAGATATTCTAGGCAAAAATTAAGGCAGCCCGCTAGATCGAAAACCCGTAAAGGGCGATTTAGGCAAAAGATAGGGCTAAAACCAAAAGATGAGTAAAAGATGAGTCCATCATCATGGTCATAAAGGAGGAGCCCATCGGCATATTCGTAAGAAGCCAACGGGAGAAGGCTAGTTACTTTCTAAATGCATCAAAAATAAATAAACAAATAGATTGCATTTAGGACATCCACACACAAAGTAGTTGCATAATACGACTTTGTCAAAATCAAGAAAAAATAATTTTCTTCAAACAAGAATAACAAACATGCATATAAGGAGGATAGTCTCCATGCTTGTGAGTAAAAATAAAAGGCGCCAAAACCCAGCCTCTAAATAAAAATCAAAATTGCAAAAGGCGAAATCAAAATCACTTCAGCAAAATAAGGAGCTTCAAGAAAACTAGCTCCAACCTTCTACACCAATAAAAGAAGGTATTCATGAAAAGCCAACGGAAAGGCTCGATAATCCCCAAGCGGATCCTTGCCTACTCCAAAGGCAACACAAAAATTACTCCACGACACAGCATCATCATCACATGAGTCGTCAACTACAATCATCTAGCTCCAACCATCAACCTTGTACACCAATAAAAGAAGGTACATCAAAAATAGAAAAGCCAATAAGAAGAGCTTGCTTATCCACAAAAGAATACCGGCCTACTCCAAAGGCAGAAAATACTTCCTGACTCAACATCACCACATGAGTCGTCAACCATTCCAAATAAGGAGCTTCAAAGAAAATAGCTCTAATCAGTACCCTTTCATCCAAGAAAGAAGGAAAACTATCAAAATGAAAAAGCCAATGGAAAGGCTCAATCATCCCCAAGAGGATACTTGCCTACTCCAAAGGCAACACAAAAATTACTCCATGACTCAGCATCATCACCACATGAGTCATCAAACATAAATCACCTAGAGCTGCAATCAGCATCTTTCCATCCAGAAAAGTCATCAAGAAAAGCCAATGGAAAAGGCTTGATCATCCCCAAGCGGATCCTTGCCTACTCCAAAGGCAATACAAAAATTACTCCATGACTCAGCATCACCACCACATGAGTCATCAAGCATAAATCACTTGGAGCTGCAATCAGCATCTTTCCATCCAGAAAAGTCATCAAGAAAAGCCAATGGAAAGGCTCAATTATCCCCAAGAGGATCCTTGCCTACTCCAGAGGCAAGACAAAAAGATTATCTCATGACTCAGCTTCGTCACCACATGAGTCATCAAGCACACTCATGCAGGAGTCTCCACTTCATTCACCAAAGGAGAATAAGGACTACTCAAGAGTCCATAAAAAAAAATATACGGAGTCAGAATCCTCCACGTCACCAGGGGACAACAGAAAGAAAAAGAAAAAACTTTCATTCCCCAACAGAGGCCACAACAAAAAAGGTCAAATAAAAATCTCTAAGAAAAGTATATCCAGAAAATCTACAAAAGAGGAAAATAAGAATTCCATCTTCCAGCTCAAATAAGAGCTTCACAGAGCCAGGAGCCAGGACTCTATCATCAAATCTGGGTCCCCAGGAAACCAACAGACTCCTCGGTGAATCCCAAAAACAAAAAGACAAAAAGAGGAAAACAAAATTTTTCCATCTTCCGGCTCAAATAAGAGCTTCGCAAAGCCAGGAGCCAAGAACTCCATCATACCCCTAGGCCGAGAAAATTCCCCAGGGCCACTAAAAAGGAAAAAAGAGAAGAAAAGAAAACCTCTTCATCCCCAGCAGATAATAAAAAGCCTGCGTGCACAAAAGAAAAAGGGCACACACAATCTAAAATCCCAAATCGCGAAAAAGCACAATCACGAGAAGAAAGCAGAAACTCATTCCGCAATGGAATAAGAGCATAGGCAAAGCCAGCTCAAAACAACAAATATCCAACAAGGAGTCAAAAACTCCATTCCTCCCTAGGGGGCAAATCAATCCCCCGGTGGATCACCAAAAAAAAAAAAAAAAAAAATTTTCCCCAGTAAGCCTATCAGCAGAGGCAAATTACAAATTCAAATTTACAGGGAATTAAGCACCCAATATGAATATCCCCAGTGAAAGGCAAAACCTTCACTCCCAAGAATGCCTATGCTTACTCAGAAACAAGCAAAGAGCCGATATCCCCAAGAAACGGGAAATCAACCCATGCAGGAGGCAATACGAGCATAAAGCTTTCAATAAAACATCTACCTACTCAGAGGTATTTTCAAGAGCAAATATCCTCAAGAGGAGCATCAGCCTATTCAGAGGCGAAAAACATAAAGCCTTCACCACTATTGAAGCATCTGCCTAATCAAGAGGCACAATCGACAAAAGTCAACAAATCCCCAGTGGATTCCCGCCTAAAAAGAAGCAATCAGCAAGAATCCCCGGTCAAGACCGGATGGCTAAAAGAAAAAGCCAAAAACAAAGAATCCCCAGCAAAAACCGGATGGCTAAACAAAAAAGCCAAAAATCAGAAATCCCCGGCAAAGCCGGATGGCTAAACAGAAAAGCCAAAAATCAAGAATCCCCGGCAAAAGCCGGATGGCTAAGCAGAAAAGCCAAAAAATCAAGAATCCCCGGTCAAGACCGGATGGCTAAAAGAAAAAACCAAAAACAAAGAATCCCTGGTAAAACCGGATGACTAACAGAAAAGTCAAAACAAATATTCCTCACAGAATAGGCGCACGATAAAAAACGATAAGCCGCCAACACATTTCCAAAATCAAACAATTATAGGATGAACTACCAAAAAGTGCGTCCTAAGAATCTTGCAGAACGGGATTCGGACCAGGTGGGGGTAGGTACCCATTAGAATCTTGCGAACGGGATTCGACCGGGTGGGGTAGGTACCCATCGAGCCTTGCACAACGGGGTTCGGACCGGTGGGGGTAGGTACCCATCGAGCCTTGCAGAACGGGGTTCGGACCGGGTGGGGCTAGGTACCCATCAAAATCTTGCAGAACGGGATTCGGACCGGGTGGGGGTAGGTACCCATCGAGCCTTGCAGAACGGGATTCGGACCAGGTGGGGCTAGGTACCCATCGAATCTTGCGTAACGGGATTCGGACCGGTGGGGGTAGGTACCCATCGAATCTTGCGGAACGGGGTTCGGACCGGGTGGGGCTAGGTACCCATCAAAATCTTGCGAACGGGATTCGGACCAGGTGGGGGTAGGTACCCATCGAGCCTTGCAGAACGGGGTTCGGACTGGGTGGGGCTAGGTACCCATCGAATCTTGCGAACGGGATTCGGACTCGGTGGGGGTAGGTACCCATCGAATCTTGCGAACGGGATTCGGACCGGGTGGGGGTAGGTACCCATCGAATCTTGCGAACGAGATTCGGACCAGGTGGGGGTAGGTACCCATCGAATCTTGCGAACGAGATTCGGACCAGGTGGGGGTAGGTACCCATCGAATCTTGCAGAACGAGATTCGGACCAGGTGGGGGTAGGTACCCACCAGAACCTTGCAGAACGGGGTTCAGACCGGATGAGGGTAAGTACTCATCAGAATCTAGCAAAAATGCAGATTCACACCGGGTGGGGGTAGGTACCCACCAGAACCTTAAAAATAAGGTTTATACCGGATGAGGGTAGGTACTCATCAAAACTTAGCAGAATGCATTAGGTGGAGTAAAAATACTTACCTAAGCATTTCAAAAATGGGTTGCTAAGACCTTACTTCTATTAGAGGATAGTTCAGTGTTGAGCACCTCGGAAGTAAGTACCCACAAGAGTTTAGCAAAATGCAAACTCATACCGGGTGAGGGTAAGTACTCACCAAAGCCTTGTAAAACGAGGTTTATACCTAGTGGGGGAAGGTACCCACAAGAGTCCAGCAAAATACAGACTCATACCGGGTGAGGGTAAGTACTCACCAGAGCCTTACAAAATAAGACTCAAACCAGATAGGGGTTGGTACCTATCAAAATATTTATCATCCAGAGGATTAGCAAGGAGCAGCATCCGAAGGATGACCGGGCAAAAGGGTTAACTCCTTCCCCTACCAACTAATTTTGTTGACATATCAAGCCAACGAATTAGCTAGGCAGGTGAAGGGGGGGCAGCTGTAGACCCCTAATTTTGCCCGGCCTCTCAATAAAAGCTAGGGAAACTTCACAAGAAGATAAAGTTTGCCCGGCTTCTTAATAAAAACCAAGGAGACCTCCTACAACAAACTCGGAGTTCGGACTGGTCTCTCATTTAAAAGGCTAAAGAGACTTCTTACAAGGACAAAGCTCGCTCTGCCATCTTTATAAAAGGCCAAGAAGACTTCCTATATGAAGATAAAGCCTCAACGGACGTTTATCGGCATCAAACGACGTCCGAATACACAAAGGAAAGCTTCCTGGGGTCCCGAACACGAAAGCTGGCCAAAACAGTCGAGACGGCCGTCCCAAGGTCGAGACGACCGTCCCAACCTTTCCTGGCCATTTGGGACGGCCGTCCCAAATGGGACTGCCAGTCCCGGATCCCCAGGGCGTCCCAGCCAGTGCAAATGTGTCATTTGGGACGACCATCCCAACCCAGACGGCCGTCCCACTCCAGACGCGCGTTCCAAAGGTGCAGGCAGCGAAAACTATAAATTTGAAGCTCATTTGGCACTATTCCACACCCCAGACAACTCCAAGACTTGTCTTCTTCTCTCCCTACCTCGAATGAACTCTCTAATTGCCTTAAATAGGTAACAATCAGTTAAGGAACTAGATTCCAGCATTCGATTCTTCTATAAAACTTTAGTCGAGTCGAGTCTGTATTCGTGAGGAGAGTCATTGTAGAGCGAAGGATTGTCGTAAAGCATCCTCTTTGTAAAAGACTTCTAATATAAAGCTTGCTTCGGAGGTTCTTCTCAATTCTCTTCTCTTTTATTGCTTTATTTACTGCTTTTTGTATGCAATGTAGATAAATCATGTAGATAGCCATATTTATTGTACGAATAAAATAGGGTAAAAGCGTAATTTCTTGTAATCTCTACTTAAATGAATTAATCCGTCATAGGGAACCCGAAAGGGGCATTGTGGGGTGCTAATACCTTCCCCACAAGTAACTAACTCCCTTACCCGACTCTGGTTATAATGGCCAAGTTTGGTTTTTATCAAAATCAATGCCTTTTTTTCCTTTTCCAGTGTTTATGGTCAAAACATTGGTGGCGACTCCAGAAGAACCCTTTTCGAAAACTTTGCTTCTATTAGAGGATAGTTCAGTGTTGAGCGCCTCAGAAGCAATGAACATATTTTTAACAAAAAAACGCGAGTCTCAACCATCTTTTCGCGACCGCTCAGAACGTTCGAGATGTCCCAGGACGTCGGAACGGACGACGGCGACAAGGGGTTGGTACCTATCAAAATATTTATCGTCCGGAGGATCAGCAAAGAAGCAGCATTCGAAGGATAACCGGGCAAAAGGGTTAACTCCTTCCCCTGCCAAATAATTTTGTCGGTATATTAAAACCAATGAATTAATTAGGCAGGTGAAGGGGGGGCAGCTGTAGACCCATAATTTTGCCCGGCCTCTCAAAATAAAGGCTAGGGAAACTTCACACAAAAATAAAGTTCACCCGGCTGCATATCAAAAACCGAGAAAGACCTCCCGCAACAAGACAGGGTTCACCCATCCACACAATAAAGACTAAGGAGACTTCCTACACGAAGATAAAGCTCGCCCGGAATCTTAATAAAGGCCAAGAAGACTACCTATATGAAGATAAAGCTTCAACGGACATCTATCGGCGTCAATCTACGTCCGAAAAAGGAAAGGAAAGCTTCCCGGGGGTCCCAGAACGCGAAAACAGGCCAAGACAGGTTGGCACAGCCGTCCCAAACGTCAAAAGACAAGTGAGACGCACGTCTCACCTTTAGGACACACGTCTCACCTTTGGGACGCACGTCTCACCTTTGGGACGCACGTCCCAAACCCCAAAATTCAAGTGGGACGGCCGTCCCAACCCAAACTGGCCGTCCCACTCTTCCCCCAGCTTGGCCCAGTGCAAATTTTGCAGTTGGGACGGCCGTCCCAACCCAAACGGCCATCCCAGATTTCCAGGCAGTGAAATCTATAAATAGGAGCCTCATTTGTCATTCTCCAGACCCCAGACAACTCCAAGACTTGTCTTCTTCTCTCCCTCCTTCGAATGATCTCTCTGATTGCCTTTAATAGGTAACAATCAGTTAAGGAATTTGTATTCCGGCATTCGATTCTTCTAGAAAATTTTAGTTGAGTCGAGTTTATTCGAGAGAAGAGTCGTTGTAGAGTGAAGGATTGCCGCAAAGCGTCCTCTGTATAAAAGACTTATAATATAAAGCTTGCTTCGGAGGTTCTTCTCAATTCTCTTCCCTTTTATTGCTTTATTTACTGCTTTCTGTATGCAATGTAGATAAAACCATGTAGATAGCCATATTTAAATACTATACGAATAAAATAGGGTAATAGCGTAATTTCTTGTAATCTTTACTTAAATGAATTAATCCGTCATAGGGAACCCGAAAGGGGCGTTGTGGGGTGCTAATACCTTCCCCACACGTAACTAACTCCCTTACCCCACTCTGGCTATAATGGCCAAGTTTGGTTTTTATTAAAATCAATGCCTTTTTCTCCTTTTCCAATGTTTATGGTCAAAACATTGGTGGCGACTCCAAAAGAACCCTTTTCGAAAACTTTGCTTCTATTAGAGGATAGTTCAGCGTTGAGCGCCTCGGAAGCAATGAACATATTTTTAACAAAAAACGCGAGTCTCAACCATCTTTTCCCGACCGCTCGCATTAACATTCGAGATGTCCCAGGACGTCAGAACGGACGACGGCGACACCCCTTAATGGGTTTCCTAACGGATACCTTGCCCCTTTTTTTGGCCTTTAGCTTTTATGGGCTTCTTTTGATTTTTGTTTTTGCACAACATTGGCGAAACACGACTTTACTTATGACGAGGTAAAACTTTATTTTGTGTTTCTAGTCAATCAGTTGGTGATGGATTTGACTTTTATTTTGGTCAATGGCGCATTTTGATTACTTTGACGCACTTTTGAAAACGTTTGCTTAAACATGGTTATTAATGAGGTTTAGACATGAATAGCAAGAAGAGAAGCAGATAGTAAGAATGACATTCTTTGTAATTAATAGGGAAATGTGTGCCCTACAATGCTCGGGGGTCGGGCTAGCCCCGAGGAGTAATCTCTAATAGTCATTGGATTTACAAACCCTAAGAATTAGAAGGAGAACAGCTAATGACTAAAGTCGCTTTTGACGCTTGAACCCCTCTATATGGGAAAATATGATTCAAGGTGCGGAGGGGAGACTTCCCTTTTCTCTGTGCAGCTTGTTCCTTTGTAGGATTATGCTTCAAAGGATCTTTAAAATATGGTGGCTCCCTTATTTCTTGAGAGTTTCTAATGAGCCCTTGGTTTGGGCGGCATCCATATTTCCTCATCATGTGGGTCACCTTCATATTGTTGGGGAAGTCTTTTCACATTGGCAAAAGATATTTCAGTGGTCTATTTTAGTCGCATCCATTCAAGGTAGGGCAGACGATTTGCTGATCTGAATGTCGTCTCTAGCTCAAACTGTGACTAGCTTGTCACCTACCCTGAGTTTGTCTCTTTGGTGGAGCGTTGAGAGAACTGCCTTAGCGTCATGAATCCAAAGTCTACTCAGTTTCCTCTTTGGATTATGTTTTTCTTTGGTCTTTTATTTTTTCTTTATTTGTAGGAGCATCGTCTGGTAGCTCCTCGGGGTGTAGATTCTTTCACTTCTAATTTTGCCCCCGAATGTTGGCTATGCTGGAGATATCTTCATTGATGGACGATGTTTTTGCGCATGTCCACGGTACCACCTTATTCGATTCGAGGCGTGAACAAAATGTAATGGCATCCTTGCCCCCTCTTCCTTATTAACTTGGATATCCAATGGTTGAGGCTTGTTATCCTCCTTAGGCGGATCAACTTGATGACAAAATATTTGCTCTTCATCTTATTTTGATTCGTGGAAAACACATTGACTAATCCTTTCTTTTTATTATCTTGTTATTATGAATGAATGCAATTTATGAATGCAATTTATGAATGCAATTTATGAATACAATAGACACTTGAAGAGATGATGAAAACAAACAATTTTATTTATTTCATCCAAATAGTGTACATTCCTCAATGCAATGTTTCGAAGTACATTTTTTTTCAAAGTGGAGAAGCCTAAGTGAACCCATAGGTAGGTTAGAATTTCTATTTATTTTCTTTTTGACTTCCCGTGCATGGCATGCGAATGCTCTAATCCTCTTTTCATGGTATTGAGGAATGTCCACTTCTTCGATTGTCTATTATTAGATGCATGTTATGAGGATGAAGTTTGGGTGGATGCATGTATGCAAGTGTTTGTTTTTTCCTAAACATTATCATGTTTTATTTTCTAACATGATGTATGATAGTGTCTGGGATTTTTTGTTTTTTGTATGCGGATGAGAGCATGAAGAATACCAGCCGCTTTCTAGAATGCAAAAAGATTTTTATTGAATGATTTATGAGATGGATATTCCTTAAGACAATGACTTAGGTATCCTCCTTAAAGCTTATGCTTTGTGGGGTATCCTACCCACCTCGGTGTAATGGTTCCTTCCCCATCACGGACTTGACAAGTATAATGGCAATCACCATCACACCTTAGTACACTCGTTCCTTCCTTGTCGCGAAGGTTACAAATGTGCTCGGGGTCTCTTTCGCCATTGTCTTAGGGATATCTAGTGCTCCCTAGAATGAATGTATTTATGCATGCACCAGTACAAAAGGGCAGCAGATGTTCAAAGTGGCATAACTTTTGACTGGGATGTCCGATTTAGACGCACAATATATCAAATCAAAGAGAAAAGGGCGAAGAACAAGACTATAAATACCCGAAGGGGATTTGGCCTGGTAATTTTCCCAAAAAATGCTTCTAAGACCCACTTTTCAGGGGTTTATTGAAATGATGTGTATGCAGACTCTCCTTATGCATTTATTTTCTCTTTTGATTTTTTCACTTATGACATGATGCGATATGAATGATACGACTTTGTTGAAATTATTTTCTAAATGTTTTGATTTTGTTATTATTATTTTATTTATTTTGAATTTATTTATTATTTTTTTTTATATTTTATTTTATTATTATTTTTTTAGCCTTTTATCTCTTCTGTCGGACTGCGTGGCTACTTAGCTTACAAAGAACCTGAAACCAGGCTAGCTAAAAGGCAGACTGTCCGAGATAAAATATGGCTTTATGCGAAAGAATAATTATCGTCCCTTATCTCTTCTGTCGGAACTGCGTGGCTACTTAGCTTACAAAGAACCTGAAACCAGGCTAGCTAAAAGGCAGACTGTCCGAGATAAGGGTGTTTATTTGTGAAAAATAATTTTTGTGATTTTTTTGTTTTTGTTGTTTGTTTATGCTATGCAACATAAAAATGCAACAATCATATGCACACACAATTCGATCATCCACGAACAGGCGAGAATTCGTTTTTATCACGAGGTAGGGTTTTCCTGCAGAAAGGTGCATTGGCAAGGGTGGGTTCTAACTGTTCTCACCAAGGCTAAGGCCCCCAAGGTGCCCCCATTATAGGGTCCCCACTCTCCAGCCGTCCGACCATGCTTAGCACTAAGGCCATAGTCAGTCTTATTGCCAAAAGAGGAAGTTTTTATCACCTTGAGTGGTGGTTTCCGATCATACTGGTGGGCTCAAGGCCCTCACTACAGCGAACCGTACCTGCCACCCACTCCCTATGGTTATCTCACTTGCCCCCGGGTATAGGGGGAACTTTTGTGTGCAAGGGATTGTGTGCAGTTTATATTTCAAGCAATTTGTGCAAGTATAAACAAACAACAATTTATTAAAGCCAAACATTAAACCATGTTATAAATACAAGTTAAGGGCAAAAGTGTTATTTTCTTGGTTTATTTATTTAAGTCGGCCCATCACTAAATGGGATCAACTCTCGAGGCTTCCCCAGTGGAGTCGCCATTTGTCGCCGCCGTCTCAAAAGAGAAGGTCGGTCGGAGCGACGCGATGGTTTTTCGACCCTTTTGTTTTCGCGTTTTTTTATTAGTGGTTACAACGCCTTTAGGTTGTCCGATAACCGGGCTAACCCAGGGGCGAGGTTTTCGAAAGGTGTCCTTGGGTTGTCCGATAACCAGGCTAACCCAAGGACTTATTTATTTTGGGTTCTATGGAGTCGCCACCGATGTTTTTACCGGAAACATCGGAAAAGGTTTTTAAAAGGCGTTGGTTTTTGAAAACCAACTTTGGCCATTATAACCAGAGTTGGGTAAGGGAGTTAGTTACGTGTAAAGGAAGTGTTAGTTCCTTTACTACGCCCCTTTCGGGTTCCCTATGATAGGCCAACTTTTATTGTTAATAAATAAACCGGAAAATATGCTTTTGCCCTTTTTATTATGTGGAATTTAAAGTGATGACTACATGGCCCTAATCTATTGCATAATTAAAATTAAAGCGTTAAAAGTAGAGAGGGAGAAATTAAACCTCTGAAGCAAGCTTTGTTTTATATTTTTCTTTGAAAAGAGGGTGCTTTTTGGCAGCCCTTCACTCTACAAGACGTTGGAAACTCTTCTAGACGCCGAAAAAAGCTCTCAAAGACACTCAGAAACTCCGGAAATGCGTCGGAGGGATTCTAGAGAGAAGGTTTTAGAGAGAAGGCAGAGCTAATGCTTGAGGTGTGTGGAAATGAGGGGGGGAGAGCCCCTATTTATAGGTTTTCGCGCTGTCAGGTGGCGAGACCGCCAGTCTCGTCTGACAGGGTCGAGACCGCCGTCTCGTCCAACGAGACCGCCATCTCGTCCTGTCAAACGAGGCGAGACCGCCGTCTGGGGAAACGAGACCGCCGTCAGACCGCCGTCTCGTCCTTCGCAGGTGGCGAGACGGCGGTCTCGCCACTTGCGTGAGGTGAGACGGCGGTCTGGAAAATCCAGAGGGCGGTCTCGTCCCAACAAGGCGAGAAAACTTATTTCTTTGTACAGAAACTCCCTCCTATCCTATTATGGGGCCTAATAGTCTCTCCTAATGGCTTGTTAGGCTTCGTCCATCTTCAAATAGGAGGTCTTCTGGTCTTTATTTGGAGGTCGGGCAAGATTTGGGGTCTACAAGAACCGAATGCTCACCGCTGAGCTTAATGTCATAAAGGAACAAATAGCGCAGTTGACGGAGCTAATGTATCAGCAATGCTTCCACAATACGGTCTCTGAGCAACGAATTTTTTCCTTAGAGGAGAGATTAAGGGCATTAGAAGGACATAACTTTGACGTAAAGGAGGTAACCGATGTACACCTTGTCAAAAATACTCAATCCCCTCCCAAGTTTAAGAAATCCCACGCATCATTCAAGAAGCCCTTTGGCAAGAAAAAGGAGGGAAGTGTAAATGCCATGAACTTTGCTACTCTTTCTTCCTCTTCGCCATTAGCCGGACAGTCACGCAGACAAGAGAAGAAATTCACTCCCATCCCAATCTCTTATGGGAGTCTGCTGCCAAGGCTTTTAGAGGCCAAACTCTTAACACGTATCTCCCCAAAGAAGAAAGATCCACCTTACCCCAGTTGGTACAAACTCAACGAAAAATGTGATTACCACTCAGGTGCTCGTGGGCATTCCGTGGAGAATTGCGTCAACCTGAAATATAGGGTTCAAGAATTATTGAATGCCGGGTGGATTACTTTCGATGCTCCCGACCCAAACGTAAACATCAAGCCTCTATCACAACCTGAATAGTGAGCTTGGGTAGAGAAGGCCATCTAACTAGGGCTCCCCATTTTGTGCATCTTTTGGTTAAAAGAAATAAAAAATAATAATCAAAAGCTTCCGATGCATCTCTCGCGGTCTCTGCCCGTGGCCGCGAGATCTTTTGATTAAAGGGACTCTGTATATATTTCTCTTTTCATCAATACAATGAGGCATTTTTCATAATATTCATATGCTTCTCATTCTTTTCTCTCTCATTCCAAAATAATTGAATAAAATCTACACCCAAATAAGGACCATATAAACAGTCATGTCTGTGATTGAAAGCTCTCTGCGGGATCTAAAAGCCGAAGGCGAATGGATTGAGTTAGACAGTGAGGAGGGGACCATTTCCCCGAACATGCAAAGACTGTTGGAAAAATAAGCTCAATTGATACAGCCCTGTAAGGAAAAAACTAAGGCCTTCAATTTGGGACAAGGAGACAATAAGAAAAAAGTAAATGTCAATACCCAAATTGATAATGTCAGGGAAAGAGCAATGACACCTTTGCGCTTATACATCAGATAAAGCTGTACTGTGGATATGCACAAAAGAATTGTCCGTCAATGAAGATATCTCCAATATAGCCAGCATTGGGGGCAGGACGATAAGAAAAAAATTTCATCCAAGGAGCTACAAGATAATGCCCCTAAAAACAAAGGAAAAATAAAGAAACCAAAGAGGAAAAGAGGAAAAGAAAAAAAAAAGAATCCAAGGAAAACACCTTGGATTCACGATGCTAGGGCAGTTTCTTCAAACGCTCCACCGAAAAATCAAATTCGTGGTAGGCAACAAGTTGATCATGGTTCAAGCTAAAGACTACATTCGAATCAGTGAGTCGTCTACCACACCTTAAATGGATGCGGCTGAAAAGGACATTTGAATCTATGGAAAGACTTCCTAGCAATTTAAAAGCGGCCCATATAATGAAGAGATATGGATACAGCCCAGACAAGGGCTTGGAAAGGACGCTCAAGGAATAAGAGAGCCACCATATGTTAAGGATAACCCTTTAAAGAACAACCTTACAGAAAAGGACAAGTCGTACGATGAAAAAGGAAGTCTTCCCTCCGTACCTTAAAAAAAGGATCTTCCAAAAAGGAGGGATATTAGCATCAAGGGTAGCATTAGTCATTAGATGTCCTTCTTCTGATTCTAAGGGGTGTAAACCCAATGACTATCAGAGATCACTCCTCGGGGTGTGCCCGACCCCCGAGCATCTTTAAGGCACGCATTTCCCTTTGAATTACAAAAGAATGTTATTCTTACTATCTGCTTCTTTTCTCACTAATCATATCTATACCCCATGAATAACCATGTTTAGACAAACATTTTGTTCCAAAATACATAAACAAAATGAAGCCAAAGTTAACATGATTGATTAGCTAGAGACACGAATAAGAAAATCGTGTTTCGACAATGGTTTGAGAAAAGAAATTATTATTAAAAGAAGCCCGTCAAGGTCAAAGGCCAAGACAAAAAGATAAAAGGGCAAAATCCTAGGATGAAAACCCAAAAGGGTGGACTAGGAATATTAATCAGTCATTGTCGCCGCCGTCTCAAAAAGAGAAGGTCGGTCGGAGCGACGCGATGGTTTTTTCGACTCTTTCGTTTTCGCGTTTTTATAGGTGGTTACAACGCCTTTAGGTTGTTCGATAACCGGGCTAACCTAGGGGCGAGGTTTTCGAAAAGTGTCTTTGGGTTGTCCGATAACCGGGCTAACCCAAGGACTTATTTATTTTGGGTTCTGTGGAGTCGCCACCGACGCTTTTACCGGAAACATCGGAAAAGGTTTTTAAAAGGCGTTGGTTTTCGGAAACCAACTTTGGTCATTAGAACCAGAGTTGGGTAAGGGAGTTAGTTACGTGGTAAAGGAAGTATTAGTTCCTTTACTACGCCCCTTTCGGGTTCCCTATGATAGGCCAGCTTTTATTGTTAATAAATAAACCGGAAAAATACTCTTTTGCCCTTTTTATTGTGCGGAATTTAAAGTGATGACTACATGGCCCTAATCTATTGCATAATTAAAATTAAAGCGTTAAAAGTAGAGAGGGAGAAATTAAACCTTCGAAGCAAGCTTTGTTTTTATTTCTTTAAAAGAAATGGGTGTTTTTTGGTAGCCCTTCACTCTACAAGACGCCGGAAACTATTCTGGACGCCGAAAAATGCTCTCAAAGACACTCAGAAACTCCGGAAATGCGTCGGAGGGATTCTAGAGAGAAGTTTTAGAGAGAAGGCAGAGCTAGAAGCTTGAGGTGTGTGGAAATGAGGGGGGGAGGACCCCTATTTATAGGTTTTCGCGCTGTCAGGTGGCGAGACCGCCGGTCTCGTCTGACAGGGTCGAGACTGCCCTCTCGTCCAACGAGACCGCCGTCTCGCCCTGCAAACGCGGCGAGACCGCCGTCTCGCCCTTCGCGGGTGGCGAGACTGCCGTCTCGTCAAGCGAGACGGCGGTCTCGCCACTTGCATGAGGCGAGACGGCGGTCTGGGCAATCCAGAGGGCGGTCTCGTCCCAACAAGGCGAGAAAACTTATTTTTTTGTACAGAAACTCCCTCCTATCCTAGTATGGGGCCTAATAGTCTCTCCTAATGGCTTGTTAGGCTTCGTCCATCTTCAAATAGGAGGTCTTCTGGTCTTTATTTGGAGGCCGGGCAAGATTTGAGGTCTACAGTCATAAATAGGCAGTTGAAGATGCCACCTCATTAAAACAAAACGTTTGTTTAAACTAGCCTAAACACTGACCAACCTTGGCTAGCCATTCTTACAAAAACTATTATTTCAAACAAAAAATCTCACTAAAACACAAGCCTTTGCAATAAATCCCTTTCTTTCTATTCTCTTGACCATTCACAATAAAGCATTCAAGTAATTGACTGGGAAATGTGGAAATATAGTGATCAATAGGAGGATTGAAATCCCTAAGGAAAGGAAGAGGGGCATTGATATGACAATTGCTCTATATTCAAAAGAATTACTCTTCGGTTATAGCAAAGATCCGAGACGACAAATCAGTACAGCTAATCATGTTGACAAAAGCACATGATGATGGAAGTAAACTTAACAGAAGCTGAATGGGTTCGAAGCTGATATGACCAGCTAAACCTTATTAAGAAAAACAGCTGAATGTTATATGTCGGGACAAGCCTATCAAAGGAAAGTCAAAAAGGCTTATGAAAAAAGGTTAACCCTCACATTTACCATAAGAAGGATTTAATGGTAAATAAGTTGCTTCCAGCCCAAAAGGATAAAATTGGAAAATGGGCAGTGAACTACGAAGGACCCCTTGTGGTCAAATGAGCTTTCTCGGAAAGGGCTCCTATCCTCATCAATATGGATGGAAAAGAACTTCGACACCAAATAAACTCCGGTACGGTGAAGAAGTATTATGCTTGAAGACATTGCTCAAGACCCATCAGGAATGAAAATCTGCAAAGGACATTCCTGGGCAAAAGATAGGGTCCATATTCCTCACTAGGATACGTCCTAGGCAAAAAGAAGAGGTAAAAAAAAGTAAATAAAAAAAAAAACTAAGAGCAATGGTTACTTTAAGTCGAAAACCGAAAAGGCAGCTAAAGTAACATTCTTCCAGAAGCAAGCAGTCTGCATAGTCTTCACTCTGAACTCAGGCATCTCAACTGAAGCAAATAGGAGAACTGGGGGGCAGATATCATAGACATGACTGTTCAAGCCTATACAGTATAGCCATCCCTGACCACCCATTCTTCTAAATATCTCTTGAAATCCTTCTGTAAAAGAAACAAAACTTTTGCTCATTTATCAATAAAATTCCCTTTCGTTTCCTTTCTCTTGACCAAATATTATGGAAATGCCTCTTTATTGATAAATCATAAATATGTGCAAAGACCCTTAATCAAAGATCAAACATGCATCTAAAAAAGGGGAAGCATATAAAAAATAATAAGAAAATAACAAATGCCTGCTAGGATATTTTTAGGTAAAAATCAGGGTAGCCTGCTAGATCGGAAATCCCAAAAGAACGGTCTAGGCAAAAGATAAGGCAAAAGCTCCCTAAAATGTTCTAGGCAAAAATGAAGGCAGTCCGCTAGATCGAAAACCCGTAAAGGGCGGTCTAGGCAAAAGATAGGGCTAAAACCAAGAGAAGAGTAAAAGATGAGCCCATCATCATGGTCATAAAGGAGGATTCCATCGGCGTATTCATAAGAAGCCAACGGGAGAAGGCCAGTTACTTTCTAAAGGCATCAAAAATAAATAAACAAATAGATTGCATTCAGGACATCCACACACAAAGTAGTTGCATAATACGACTTTGTCAAAATCAAGAAAAAATATTTTTCTTCAAATAAGAATAATAAACATGCATATAAGGAGGCTAGTCTCCATACTTGTGATTGAAAACAGGAGGCGCCAGAATCCAGTCTCCATATAAATATCAAGATTGCGAAAGAAAAAGGCGAAATCAAAAACATTTCAGCAAAATAAAGAGCTTCAAAGAAAATAGCTCTAATCAACATCCTTCCATCCAAGAAAGAAGGAAAACCATCAAAATGAAAAAGCCAATGGAAAGGCTCGATCATCCCCAAGAGGATCCTTGCTTACTCTAGAGGCAAAACAAAAAGACTACCTCACGACTTAGCTTTGTCACCACATGAGTCAACAAGCAAAATCATCCAGAATCTCCACTTCATTCACCAAAGGAGAATAAGGACTACACAAGAGTCCATCAATGAAAATATGGAGTCAAATCCTCCACATCACCAGGGGGCAACAGAAGGAAAAGAAAGAAAAAACTTTTCATCCCCTAACGGAGGCCATTACAGAGAAAGGCTGCACGAAAATCCTCAAGTAGAACATATCAAGAAAAGTCTACAAAAAGAAAGCAAAAAGAAGAAAATATCTTCACCCCGCTCAATAAAGAGCTTCACAAAGCTAGAAGCCAGGACTCCATCATATCCCCAGGAAGCCAATAAATTCCCCAGGGCCGCTAAAAAGGAAAGAGAAGAAAAGAGATAAAATCCCTTCATCCCCAGCAGATGATAAAAAGCCTGCGTGCATAAAAGAAAAAGGGCACACGCATTTAAAATCAAAAATCCAAAATCGCGAAAAAGCACAATCGCAAGAAAAAGCAAAAACCCATCCCCCAATGGAATAAGAGCATAGGCAAAGCCAGCTCAAAACAGCAAACATCCAACAAGGAGTCAAAAACTCCATTCCTCCCTAGGGGGCAAATCAACCCCTCGGTGGATCACCAAGAAGAAATTTTTTTTCCCCAGTAAGCCTATCAGCAAAGGCAAATTACAAATTTAAATCCACGGGGAGTTAATCGCCCAATACGAATACCCCCGGTGAAATGCAAAACTTTCACTCCCAAATCCAATAGAGCATCCTCCTACTCAGAGGTATTATCAAGAGCAAATATCCTCAAGTGGAGCATCCGCCTAATCAAAAGGCAAAATCGACAAAAATCAACAAATCCCCAGTGGATTCCTGCCTAAAAAAAAGAGAGGCAATAAACAAAGAATCCCCGGCAAAAGCCGGATGGCTAAAAGAAAAAGCCAAAAACAACAAAATCCCCGGTAAAACTGGATGACTACAGCAGAAAAGTAAAAAAGGAAAAATCAATCATTCCCCACGGAATAGGCGCATGATAAGAAAACAATAAGTCGCCAACACATCTCCAAAACCAGATGACCATAGGATAAACTACCAAAAAAGTGCATCCTAAGAGCCTTGCAAAACGAGGTTCGGACCAGGTGGGGGTAGGTACCCATCAGAGCCTTGCAAAACGGGGTTCGGACCAGGTGGGGGTAGGTAACCATCAGAGCCTTGCAAAATGGGGTTCGGACCAGGTGGGGGTAGGTACCCATCAGAATCTATCAAAATGCAGATTCACACCAGGTGGGGGTAGGTACCCATCAGAATCTATCAAAATGCAGATTCGGACCAGGTGGGGGTAGGTACCCATCATAATCTGTCAAAATGCAGATTCGGATCAGGTGGGGGTAGGTACCCATAAGAGCCTTGCAAAACGGGGTTCGGACCAGGTGGGGGTAGGTACCCATCAGAATCTGTCAAAATGCAGATTCAGACCAGGTGCGGGTAGGTACCCATCAGAATCTGTCAAAATGTAGATTCGGACCAGATGGGGGTAGGTACCCATCAGAATCTGTCAAAATGCAGATTCGGACCAGGTGGGGGTAGGTACCCATCAGAGCCTTGCAAAACAAGGTTCGGACCAGGTGGGGGTAGGTACCCATCAGAATCTGTCAAAATGCAGATTTGAACCGGGTGGGGGTAGGTACCCACCAGTGTCTTGCAGAACAAGACTCGTTCGGAATCTAACAAGAATGCAAATTCGTACCGGGTGGGGGTAGGTACCCACCAAAACCTTATAAAATAAGGTTTGTACCAGATGAGGGTAGGTACTCATCAAAATTTAGCAAAATGCATCGGGTAGAGTAAAATACTCACCAGAAGCATTACAAAAAATGGGTGCAAAAACTTTGCTTCTATTAGAGGATAGTTCAGTGTTGAGCACCTCGGAAGTAAGTACCCACAAGAGTTTAGCAGAATGCGAACTCATACCAGGTGAGGGTAAGTACTCACCAAAACTTTGCAGAACAAGGTTCATACCTAGTGAGGGTAGGTACTCACTAAAGTCTAGTAAAATACAGACTTATACCTGGTGAGGGTAAATACTCACCAGAGCCTTATAAAAGAAGGCTCAAACCAGATAGGGGTTGGTACCTATCAAAATATTTATCATCCAGAGGATCAGCAAGGAGCAGCATCCGAAGGATGACCGGGCAAAAGGGTTAACTCCTTCCCCTACCAACTAATTTTGTCGGTATATCAAGCCAACAAATTAGTTAAGCAGGTGAAGGGGGGGCAGCTGTAGACCCCTAATTTTGCCCGGCTTCTTAATAAAAGAAAAAGAGACCTCTCGCAACAAGATAGAGTTCACCCAGTCACCCGACAAAAGCTAAGGAGACTTCCTACACAAAGATAAAGCTCGCCCGACATCTTAATGAGGGCCAAGAAGACTTCCTATATGAAGATAAAGCTTCAACGGACACCTATCGGCATCAACCAACGTCCGAAAAAAGCAAGGAAAGCTTCCCGGGGTCCCAGAACGCAAAAACTGGACAAAACAGGTCAAGACCACCGTCCCAGAGTTGGGACGGCCGTCCCAACTATCCTAGGACAAGTGAGACGCGCGTCCGAAATGTGGGACGACCGTCCCAAGGGGGCTGGCTCTGTGTAAAAAATTCAAGTGGGACGGCCATCCCAAATGTGCCAGGCAGCGAAAACTATAAATAGGAGGCTCATTTGCTCATTTTCCACACTCCAGACAACTCAGAGCACTTGTCTACTTCTCTCCCTCTTTCGAATGATCTTTCTGATTGCCTTATATAGGTAACAATCAGTTAAGGAATTAGATTCCGGCATTCGATTCTTCTATAAAATTTTTAGTTGAGTTGAGTTTTTGTCGTGAGGAGAGTCGTTGTAGAGCGAGGGACTACCGAAACGCGTCCTTATTGTAACAGAGTTGCTATATAAAGCTTGCTATGGAGGTTCTTTTCAAATCTCTTCTCTTTTATTGCTTTATTTATTGCTTTATTTATTGCTTTATATATGAAATATAAATAAAATCATGTAGATAGCCATATTTAAATATTGTACGAATAAAATAGGGTAATGTAGACCCCAAATCTTGCCCGGCCTCAGAATAAAGTCAGAAAGCGTCCTATTTGAAGACGGCCGAAGCTTAACAAGTCACTAGGAGAGACTATTAGGCTCCCGTACCAGGATAGGAGGGTTTTTTGGCCCGAAAATAAAGTTTCTCGCCCTGAAGGGACGAGACCGCCGTCTGGATTTCCCAGACCGCCGTCTCGTCTCAGCGCCAGGACGAGACCGCCGTCTCGAAATTCCAGACGGCGGTCTCGTTACCTGCAAAAGTCGAGACGGCGGTCTGGATTTTCCAGACGGCGGTCTCGATTCCTGCCTTGTCGAGACGGCGGTCTGGATTTCCCAGACGGCGGTCTCGACCCACTGCCATGGACGAGACGGCGGTCTGGAATTTCCAGACGGCGGTCTCGACCCTGTCAGAGGAGACGGCGGTCTCGACCTGTCAGGCGCGAAAAACTATAAATAGGGGCGTCATTTCTCCCTTTTTCCACACACAGCAGCAAGAGCTCTCCCTTCTCTCTAGACTTTCTCTCTCTAAGAATCCCTCCGAGGCATTTCCGGAGTTTCTGAGTGTCTTTAGGCATAAAAAGAGCGTTCTAAATCTTCTTAAGAATCCCTCCGAGGCATTTCCGGAGTTTCTGAGAGTTGTAGAGTGAAGGGTTGCCAAAACGCACCCTCTCTTTTATATATAAAAGCTTGCTTTGGAGGTGCATATCCTCACTCTCTATTTTTTATTACTGCTATTTAAATTACGCAATAGAAGATAGGGCCATGTAGTCATATATTTAAATACCGCATAATAAAAGGGTAAAAACGCTATTTTCCAGTTTAATTATTCATTCAAGCTAGCCAGCCTATCATAGGGAACCCGAAAGGGGCGTCGTAAAGGAACTAACACTTCCTTTACATGTAACTAACTCCCTTACCCAACTCTGGTTCTAATGACCAAAGTTGGTTTTTGAAAACCAACGCCTTTTTTAAACCCCTTTTCCGATGTTTATGGTAAAAATGTCGGTGGCGACTCCATAGAACCCAAATTAAATAAATCCCTGGGTTAGCTCGGTTATCGGACAACTCAGGGATACTTTTGAAAACCTCACCCCTAGGTTAGCCCGGTTATCGGACAACCTAAAGGCGTTGTAACCACCAATAAAAACGCGAAAACAAGAGGGTCGAAAAACCATCGCATCGCTCCGACCGCACCCCTTTTTGGGAGGCGGCGACAGATGGCGACTCCACTGGGGAAGCCTAGAGAGTTGATCCCATTTAGTGATGGGATGGCTTAAGAATAATTAAACCAAGAAAATGGCACTTTTACCCTGCCTTGTATTATAACATGCTTTATTGTTTGGCTTTCAATAAACTGTTGTTTGTTTATACTTCCGCAATTGATTGGAATATAAATTGCACACAAAACCCTTGCACACTACAGTTCCCTCTATACCCGGGGGCAAGTGAGATAACCATAGGGAGTGGGTGGCAGGTACGGTTCGCTGCAGTTAGGGCCTTGTGCCCACCAGTGTGATCGGAAACCACCACTCAAGGTGATAACCTTCCTCTTTTGGCAACAAGACCGACTCTGGCCTTAGTGCTGAGCATGGTTGGACGGCTGGAGAGTGGGGACCCTATAATGGGGGCACCTTGGGGGCCTTAGCCTGGTGAGAACAGCTAGAACCTACCCTAAACAATGCACTTTTCTGCAGGAAAACCCTACCTCGATAAAAACGAAATCTTGCCTGTTCGGGGATGTTCGAATTGTGTGTGCATATGTTTGTTGCATTTGTATGTTGCATAGCATAAACAAACAACAGAACAAAATCACAAAATAAATATTTTTCAAAATAAACCCCTTATCTCGGACAGTCTGCCTTTCAGCTAGCCTGGTTTCAGGTTCTTTGCAAGCTAAGTAGCCACGCAGTCCCGACAGAAGAGATAAGGGACGTTAAACATTCTTTCACATAAAGCCATATTTTATCTCGGACAGTCTGCCTTTTAGCTAGCCTGGTTTCAGGTTCTTTGCAAGCTAAGTAGCCACGCAGTTCCGACAGAAGAGATAAAAGGCTATAAAATAAACAAATAAAAATAAAAAAATCCATTCTTTTCCAAAATTCATAAATAAGACCTGGTCCAAGAATATTGCATTCATAAAAACATTCATATAGATAGTTTATTTTTTCAAAAAAAAAATAAATAAGCAAATACCATGCATCATATAGAAAAACATGATAAATAGCACAATAAACACTCACATTCATACAATAAACATCATCTCCATCACATCATTTTAGAAAATGGAGGGAACGAGTAGGCAAGTGGGGAAGGTGGACATTCTCCGAGCCCAAACCGAGAAGCTAGAACGGCTCAGCGTAATGATGCCACCGGAGGTCCGTGCTGACTTTGAAAAGTCCTATGGACGAATTCTAGACCTCCTGAAGATCAGTGTCGATCAGGTCTTTCTCAGGGTGCTGATTCATTTCTGGAACTCAAGTCTGCGGTGCTTCGAATTTCCGCAGTTTGACATGGTGCCCACTCTAGAGGAATATGAGATAATGTTGAGATGGCCCAAGTCAGCCGGGGTCCATATCCGCCACGAGGCATATATTCCTGCTGCACCAGTCGCTGCTCTCATCCATCTACCGCACCGACAGAGTACCCTGATCGGAAGAGGGAACACCCAGGGGTGGAGAGTATCAATGCTAGAAGACCACCTGTCCTACCTGGCTGAAAGGGCAGAGTGGGTTGCCTTCAACAAAACCCTGGCCTTATTAATTTTTGGAACGATCCTGTTCCCCTTCCACCTCGACACAGTTGATCAAGCCGTTATGGACGCTTTCTTCGCTTGGGACGTGAACTCGAAGAGTCCCTTGCCTGCTATTCTTGCCGACACCCTGCTTTCGGTAGACTTCTGCCGTCAGAAACAGGGAAGAACACTCCGCTGCTGCTCTTCGTTACTTTATGTGTGGAGCATTACACATCTATACGCCTCCAGTCACATGGGGATATTCCCCGATCCTTTGAGAAGCTTCTCCAAGATCCCCCTCCAGCGACACCTAACAATAGAATGGAGGGACGAGCTAGAACAAAGGGACGCCAGCAGCATATCTTGGGTTTGTCCTTGGTTCCGACCCGACCCAATTCTCATTAGATGCGGGAGCTACCCGAATATACCCTTGATAGGACTCAGGGGCTGCATAGCCTAGTCACCTAGAGTAGCTATGAGGCAACTCATGAGGACTCAAACTATCATATCCCGAGGGGAACTCGGAGGGCTGTGCTTCTTTGGAGACCCATGCACAATCGCCAACTCGCTAACTGTGAGGAAAGCATGGGAGAAGCCAGTCTATATGGGGGACAGAGAGCTCGGAAAAGCTCGGGTAACTGTCACCAGTGACTATGAGGCGTGGAGAAGAAGAAGAGAGGTGGCTCGACCATCCACCACACCTACACCAATCGCTAATAACGAAGAGCTGCAGGCACAAGTCAATGCCTTGACCCAGAGGGTAGAAATAATGGGAGCCCAGATACGGGCCCTTGAGGAAAAAGAACAAGCCTCTATCCTCACAATCGATGGTCTACAAAGGCAAGGCAAGAAAAAGGATCATGAAATAGAGCGCCTCAAGGATCGATGTGCTGATGCCAACGAACAAGCTATCCGAGCATCCAAAACTGCCAGAACCAGCTCGGATAGCCAACTGCAGGAAATAACTGCCAAAGCAGCACACCTTGAGGCGGAATCAGCTCAGCAGGCCCAAACGATCAAAGAGTTGTCAGAACAACTCCTCCAAGCTCGGCTAGACCTCCGCCAAGAGCGAGAGAACAACAGAAAACTCAGTCGAGGCCTCTATGAGCTGCGCATTAAGGAGAAAAGAGGGCTAGCTCAGTATGACCAAATACTAGAAGAAAAGGACCGAGCTGTTGCAAGGCTCGATGAACTAGAAGCCCTGGTCATACATCGAGAGGCGAAGATCAAGGAGGCTCAACAATACAGCGAAGAAATGAGCCAAGCGATCCATAAGCAAAGCGAAGCGCTCGCTCACCACGTCCGGGAAGCCGAAAGAGAATTACAAAGAAAACAAGACCCGCCTGTGGGTTTCTTTAGGCTTTTCCGCTTTTGCCAAAAGACGCTTCGTAGTATGGAGTAGGAGAATGTACACCTTTCATAGAATTAATGAAATCTTTTTCAACATTTGTCTACTTGCATGCATAAGCATTCATTTGCATATTTAACTCCCCTCCTTCACGCTTAATGAATAAGATAATAAAAAGGAAGGATTGACTGACGTGTCCTCCAAACCCAGAAGAATGGAGAGAAAGCCACTCCTAATAAAGCTCACCCCAACGGTTGAATCATCGCAAGAGGGAAATAAACCTCGGCCGTTGGTCCTCAAAAATAAAGAAGAGGGGGCAAGGACGCCAGTGCGACTTTTTATGCCACGTCCTTTCCCCTACGAGTCAGATAAGGCTGTACCGTGGAGATATGGGGAATCTTCACCAATAAAAGAAGAAATAACAAACATCGCCAGCATAGAGCGACTTCCCAGAAACACCAAAGTAGCCCGCATGATGTTGAAGCATGGCTACCATCCTGGCCAAGGACTGGGGGCAGATTCCCAAGGAATGAGGGAACCCCCAGAATTCAAAGACAATCCTCACAAGTATGGCCTAGGATATAACCCTTTCAAGGGCAGAGCGGGAAAAGTAAAAGGGAAGTCCCCCCTCCGCACACTCAAGCAGATTTTCCGAAGTGGAGGGGTGCAAGCGTCAAAAGCCACTCTAGTCATTAGAAAATCTTTTTCTTTGCTTAAGGGATGTAAACCCCGTGATTGTTAGAGACTATCCCCCGGGGCGAGCCCGACCCCCGGGCATTTTAGGGCACATATTCCCTTATTAATTAATAAAGGATGATTCTTTCTATCTGCTTCTCTTCTTTCTACTTTTGACTAGACCACATAAATAACCCTGTCTAAGCAAACATAAAAAAAAAAAAAAAAAAAAAGAGAGAAGAAGAGAATGAGAAGCGCTTCCAAATAATCAAACCTTCGTCATTGCTATCATCATCAAGTTAGCTGATTAGGAGCACATAAAAATAAGACTTCACCAAAAACCATAAAGAAAGTCATGCTTCGCCAATACTGTGAAAAAAAAAAATAATAAATCCACAAACAAAAAAAGAAGAAAAAGCCCAAAGAAGCCAAAGGCCAAAGAAAAGGGCAAATTACCCGGTAGGAAACCCACTAAGGGGGCTACACAAAAGTTAGGGTCGACCCGGTAGGATACCCGAACAACAATAAAGGGTAACCTAGGCAAAAGTTAGGGTTACAAATAAAGGTTCGCTAGGATTCCTCCAAAATTTTACAAGAGAGAGAACCTAGACCAAAATAGGGCCGACACACAGTATCCTAGTTCGAAAACCCAAAGGGCGATCTAGGGAAATCAGCTAGCCATTTAAAAAGCAATGAAAATAAAAAGAGCGCAAATGCAAAAAAGAAGGAAGAGGAAAGACGTTTGCTTAGACAAAGCCCAAACACCCAGGCTTAACCCTAACCAGCCATTCCTACAAATTCTTTATCAATAAAAATCAACACTCTAAAACACAAACTATTGATTTTTACCTCCTTTATTTCTCTTCTCTTGACCCTCACAACAATATTCTATTAATTAATCTGGGAATATGGAGGCGTATAGTCAACAAGAGGATTGAGATCCCTAGAGCAAGGAAAAGGGTCACTACATGACGAAAAGTGCTCTACAAAAGAAAAAGACAAAAACAAGAAGGAAAAAAAAGAAGAAAGAAACTACCCTTCGGTCACAAAAGGTCCGGCAAGGTATAGCCAAAGATATACACAGCAAATCAGAGGGCTTCCAGCGCAACAAGACACGTTGGTTAATTCCTTTTGAAAGATTGAATCAAAAATAGGCATTATAGGACATAAAACATGAAAACATTTGCATGCATAGAATGTTTTTGAATCAGGTCCTATTTTATTCTCAAAAAAAAAAAAAAAAAAAACTCGAAAATTCGAGACCGCCGTCTGGGTTTCCCAGACCGCCGTCTCGTTTCGTTGACCAGACGAGACCGCCGTCTCGAAAAACCAGACCGCCGTCTCGACTTAAGCAAAGTCGAGACCGCCGTCTGGATTATCGAGACCACCATCTCGATTTGTCGGCAAAACGAGACCGCCGTCTCGACTTTCCAGACGGCGGTCCCGAATCCAGAAAATTTCCTATATAAGGAGGGGCGCGGGATGGATCTCCTCACACACCTCCTTGATCCCCAAACCCTCAAAACCTCTAAAGCTCTCATATTTCTGCTCCTCCAAGCTTCCCTACTCAAAATGTTTAGCAGAGGTGGCTCCAGAAAGAGAAGGGCAACCGCCGGTGCTAGCAGCTCGAGCACCACCACCGCCCCCAGATCCTTCCCAACTTCAACCACAGCACCAGGCCCGCCTGGACAACCTCAGAAGCTACCAGTGGCACTCAATGCTGACACTGGATTTCAGCATTTTGGCTGAATTCGGATGGGAGGAGGACGTCCGAACACACATCGACAACATCGGATGGGGCTTTCTGCTACAGCCTCCCCCCACTCATGTGTACCCGCAGGCGGTACTTTAATTTTTGGCCTCAGTCTCCCTCGTTGAGATCCCCTCCATGGCCTCGGGAATGCAGCCCACCAAAATGGTCAACTACTTTATGGGGGGGCAGTACCATACTACCACTTTGGAAGAGTTTAATGTCTCCATTGGGTTCATCCGGCCCGAGGAGGCATTAACTCGGGAGTACCGGGAGGCCATCTGCGCTAGGCCCACCCATCTCACCCCCGCCGATATGTGGCGGGACCTCACAGGGGCAACCACACTCCCCACCTTAATGAGGGGATCCGCACTACAACCGGCCCTCCGCATCTGCCACAAGCTGCTGGCAGGCACACTCCACGGGAGGAAGGAGAGCCAGGGTAAGGTATCCCTCCCTGACCTCTTCGCTCTCTACTGCATGCACCAGAGGAGGCGCTGCAACCCAGGGTACTTCTTCTTGAGGGCCCTAAAGGACTTCGGGAGCAGGTCCACGGGGGCCATCCTCGTAGCTCCCCTCATCACCCCTCTGGCAGAGAGGATGGGGTGCCCTGGCCGGGAAGAGCTGGCCCGCAGCCTCCGACCTGAGCCCATCAACGGGCCGATGCTAGTCAGCATGGGGATGCTGATACGCCGAGGAGGTCAGTTCGCCCTGCACCCCACCCTGGACTTTGAGCTAGACCTCCAGGGAATAGTGGCAATGCAGGATGCGCCTGTATCCCCCAGTTCCCAGCAGCAGCACCAACAGCAGCAGCAGCAACAGCAGCAACCACCACCACAATACACAAATGACTTTGCTGGCATGCACCAGCACATGGACTTTTTGGGCCAGCAGTTTGGCCAAATAGCCTTGTGGCGGGAAGAGCAACAGCAGTGGCAGCAGACCCAGGATGCCCACATACAGGCCCTTCGAGATTGCCAAAATGAGATACGCCAGGAGCAGCTAAGGATGCGACAGGACTGGACGGCATTCCAGGAGGACTACAATGATGAACTCCAGGAACAACTCGAATTCCGCCACCACCTGTACAAGCAATATCCTTACCGCACTCCCTCGGATGATGATGATGACTCCTAGGGTCTGTACTTGTTGAAAAAATATGCTGTAATAAAATTTCCAATAAATAAAATTTTCTCGCATCTTTGGCCTTCATTTCCAAAAGCCAGCGTAATAAAAAAGGCTTAAAAAGGAAAAAGGCACACGCTTAACAAAAAAGCCAAAATCCAAAAAAACGCAAGAAAAAAGAGTTAAAACTGCGAAAAAAGGCAGGATTAAGCCATCACCAATAAAAATCGACTACCAAGAGTCGAGCACAAAAGAGGAAAATCCCCACTACATCCCTGATGGGGGGTTCAAACCCATCCGGTCCCACACAACGGACCGTACATCCCTGATGGGGGGTTCAAACCCATCCGGTCCCACACAACGGACCGTACATCCCTGATGGGGGGTTCAAACCCATCCGGTCCCACACAACGGACCGTACAGCCCTGATGGGGGGTTCAAACCCATCCAGTCCCGCACAACGGACTGTACACTACAGCCCTGATGGGGGGTTCAAACCCATCCAGTCCCACACAACGGACTGTAAACTACCAGCCCAATGGGGGGGTTATACCCATCAACCGAAGGATCAGCTACCGCGTCGAAGGAGCATCCGGAGGTCAAACACCAGGTGGGGGTGTAAACTCACCAAGCCTTACAAAAGGGGGCTTACCGGGCGGGGGTTCGTACTCGTCAAACCGGATGGGGGTTCGTACTCATCCGCCGAAGGGGTCAGCTACCGCGTTGAAGGAGCATCCCAGAAGCGAACAACACAACATCTCCCAGAGGATCACCTGCCGCAAGACGGGACGTCCGAAGGGTAGCCGGGCAAGAGGGTCAACTCCTTTACCCTCCAGTCGATCACCTCGGCACAGAAGGCCAAGCAGTCGACTAGTCGGGTAAAGGGGGGGCAGCTGTAGACCCCAAATCTTGCCCGGCCTCAGAATAAAGCCAGAAAGCAGCCTATTCGAAGACGGCCGAAGCTTAACAAGTCATTAGGAGAGGCTATTAGGCTCCCGTACCAGGATAGGAAGGTTTTTAGGCCCAAAAAATAAAGTTTCTCGCCCTGAAAGGATGAGACCGCCGTCTGGAAGGACCAGACCGCCGTCTCGTCTGAACGCCAGGACGAGACCGCCGTCTCGGTTTTCCAGACGGCGGTCTCGTTTCCCGCAAATTCGAGACGGCGGTCTGGATTCTCCAGACGGCGGTCCCGTTTCCTGCAAAATCGAGATGGCGGTCTGGCTTTTCCAGACGGCGGTCACGCTTTCTGGATTGGTCGAGACGGCGGTCACGCTTTCTGGATTGGTCGAGACGGCGGTCTGGACTTTCCAGACGGCGGTCTCGACCTTGTCAGAGGAGACGGCGGTCTCGACCTGTCAGGCGCGAAAAACTATAAATAGGGGCGCTCTCCCCCTCATTTCCACACAGTCTTCCAAGAGCTCTCCCTTCTCTCTAGCTTTTCTCTCTCTAAGAATCCCTCCGAAGCATTTCCGGAGTCTCTGAGTGTCTTTAGGAGTATTTTGAGCGTTTGAAATCTTCTTTAGGACCCCTCCGAAGCATTTCCGGAGTTTTCTGAGAGTGTAGAGTGAAGGGTTGCCAAAACGCACCCACTTTATATATAAAGAGCTTGCCTTGGAGGTGCATAATTCTCTCCCTCTATCTTCATTACTGCTATTTAAATTATGCAATAGGAGTTAGGGCCATGTAGTCATACATTTAAAATTCCGCACAATAAAAAGGGTAAAAGCGCTATTTTACAGTTTAATTATTTATTCAAGCTAGCCAGCCTATCATAGGGAACCCGAAAGGGGCGTCGTAAAGGAACTAATACTTCCTTTACACGTAACTAACTCCCTTACCCAACTCTGGTTCTAATGACCAAGTTGGTTTTCGAAAACCAACGCTTTTTTAAAAAACCCTTTTCCGATGTTTATGGTAAAAATATCGGTGGCGACTCCATAGAACCCAAATTAAATAAATCCCCGAGTTAGCCCGGTTATAGGACAACTCAGGGATACTTTTGAAAACCTCGCCCCTAGGTTAGCCCGGTTATCGGACAACCTAAAGGTGTTGTAACCACCAATAAAAAACGCGAAAATCAAATAAAGAGTCGAAAAACAATCGCGTCGCTCCGACCGCGCCCCCCTCTTTGGGGGAGGCGGCGACAGATGGCGACTCCACTGGGGAAGTCCAGAGAGTTGATCCCATTTAGTGATGGGCTGGCTTAAAAATAATTAAACCAAGAAAATAAGCGCTTTTACCCTGCCTTGTATTATAACATGTTTTATTGTTTGGCTTTCAATAAACTGTTGTTTGTTTATACTTACGCAATTGCTTGATATATAAATTGCACACAAAACCCTTGCACACTACAGTTCCCTCTATACCCGGGGGCAAGTGAGATAACCATAGGGAGAGGGTGGCAGGTACGGTTCGCTGCAGTTAGGGCCTTGTGCCCACCAGTGTGATCGGAAATCACCACTCAAGGTGATAACCTTCCTCTTTTGGCAACAAGACCGACTCTGGCCTTAGTGCTGAGCATGGTTGGACGGCTGGAGAGTGGGGACCCTATAATGGGGGCACCTTGGGGGCCTTAGCCTGGTGAGAACAGCTAGAACCTACCCTAAACAATGCACTTTTCTGCAGGAAAACCCTACCTCGTAAAAAAGAAATCTCGACAGTTCGGGGATGATCGAATTGTGTGTGCATATGTTTGTTGCACTTGATTGTTGCATAGCATAAACAAACAATAGAAAAAATTACAAAAAATTCCAAAAAAATATTTTCACCAATAAACACCCTTATCTCGGACAGTCTGCCTTTTAGCTAGCCTGGTTTCAGGTTCTTTGTAAGCTAAGTAGCCACGCAGTTCCGACAGAAGAGATAAGGGACGCTAAATAACCCTTTCGCATAAAGCCATATTTTTATCTCGGACAGTCTGCCTTTCAGCTAGCCTGGTTTCAGGTTCTTTGCAAGCTAAGTAGCCACACAGTTCCAACAGAAGAGATAAAAGGCTATAAAATAAACAAATAAAATACGAAAAATACAAAAACATCAAAAATATATAAATAAACAAACTTTTGACAAAGTCAAAACATTCATACTACATCATATCATGAGTAAAGAAAAACCAAGAGAGAAAATAAAAATGAGAGTGCATTCAGCATCATTTAAATAAAACCTCTCATACATAAGCATACTCATGATAGCTTAAACACTCAACATGCATTAATAAAACTTCTTGGACATTCTAGAAAGTGGCTGGTCCTCTCCCCACTCGTACTCGTGCGCAAAAGGCTAAGGCAATGGAGAGTTTGGAGGAGCAAAACCGCAAGCTTACTGCAGAGGTTAACATCCTCTGCGAACAAATGGCCCAACTAATGGAGGTCGTGCGCCAAGGCCAGAGCAAGGGCGGCGAGGGCCAAGCTGAGCATATCCCTCCTCATGAGGAAGAGGAGGAAGAACACTTCTATGGCGATAAGGATATTAAGACTGCACGCCTCCTTACTCCAGAAATATCCAAACAACAACTCTCCGCCCTAGAGGAGAGGCTGAAGGCGGTCGAAGGGCATAACTTCGACGTCAAGGAGGTGGCTGACATGTGCCTTGTGAAGGACATCCGCTTCCCTCCAAAATTCAAGATCCCGGACTTCCCCAAGTACGCCGGGATGACCTGTCCTAAGAGCCATCTTACGATGTATTGTCGTAAGATGGCCGCCCATGCTGACAATGAGAAACTCCTGATCCATTGCTTTCAGGAGAGTCTGGCAGACACGGCTCTCAACTGGTACATGCAGTTGGAAAGAGGGCAGGTCCAGAACTGGAAGCAGCTGGCAGACGCTTTCCTCCGTCGCTACCGTTACAACATCGATCTGACACCTGACAGGTCAAATCTCAGAGCTCTAAGCAAAAGGAGCGACGAGGCCTTCAAAGCATACGCCTAGAGATGGAGGGAAATGGCGGCCCAAATAGAGCCTCCTTTGACGGACAAGGAGACAGTGGCTATGTTCATCGATTCACTGACCGGAGCGTACTACGACAAGGCGATAGCCAGTACCTCCAACCTCTTCTCAGACATAGTCACTGTAGGAGAGAGAGTGGAGCAAGGGTTGCGGAGTGGCAAAATAGCACGACCTTCCCCTCCCAGCACATCATTCAAAAAGCCCTCCAGAAAGAAGGAGGAGGCCGTGCACGCCATCAATTTCGCAACTCCTTCCTCCACCCCTCAGGCAGGACGGCAAAAGAAGGAGAGGAAGTTCACGCCTATCCCCACCTCCTATGCAAAATTGCTACCTCAGCTGATAGAGGCCAGCCTCCTGGCACGCGTTCCTCCCAAGAAGCAGCCGGAGCCTCCCTATCCCGAGTGGTACAAGCCCAATGAAAAATGTAGCTACCACTCGGATGCACCAGGACATTCAACCGACAACTGTTTGACCTTGAAATATAAGGTCCAAGAATTAATCGATGCTGGTTGGATACCCTTCGACGCCTCTGCCTCCAGCACGGATGACAAGCCTCTGTCAAAACCAGAGTAGCAGAGAGGGAGGATTGGGAGGATCAGCCCTAGGGCCTTTTTGTTTTAAGCTTTTCTATATCTCCTGCGGTCCCCGCCCGTGGCCACAAGATTTTCGATTAAAAGGGCTTGTACATACATTTTCATCTTCATTAATATACGAGGCATTTTTGTCATATTCATTCTTTTCCCTCTCTTGTTTATTATTCTTTCAAAATAAAATGAATAATAAAATCTATAACTAAAACAGAACCCAAAACGCATCATGTCTATGATTGATGAGTCTCTGTGGACCCTGGAAACGGAAGATGAATGGATTGAGTCCGACAGTGAGCAGGAGACCATTTCTCTGGACATGCAAAGGATGCTGGAAAAGGAAACACGCATCATACAACCGCATCAAGAGGAAATAGAAACTGTCAATTTGGGAAAAGAGGATGAGGAAAAAAAGGTGAATATCGGCACCCAAATGGAAAGTAATATGAAAAAGGGGTTGATACAGCTTCTGAGAGAATATGTGGATGTATTTGCCTGGTCATACCATGACATGCCAGGACTCGACACGAGTATAGTGGAACACAGATTGCCACTAAAAGAGGGGTGCCGGCCGGTAAAGCAGAAACTCAGGAGAATTAAACCCGATTGGTCCTTAATGATAAAGGAGGAGGTACAAAGGCAATTGGATGCCAATTTCTTGGTAGTTTCCAAATATCCAGAATGGTTGGCCAACATAGTACCCGTCATCAAAAAAACCGGAAAGGTCAGGGTCTGTGTGGATTATAGGGACCTCAATCGAGCAAGTCCAAAGGACGATTTTCCCCTACCACATATAGACACACTGGTAGACCATACCGCTACCAACACATTGTATTCCTTCATGGACGGATACGCAGGGTACAACCAGATCAAGTTAGCCGTTGAGGATAGAGAGAAAACCTCCTTCATTACACCATGGGGCACCTTCTGCTACCGAGTAATGCCGTTCGGACTCAAGAATGCGGGGGCAACCTATCAAAGGGCTATGGTCACACTATTCCACGACATGATCCACAAGGAAATAGAAGTATATGTGGACGACATGATAGCTAAATCCAGAAATGAAATGGACCACGTTCAATATCTCCGAAAACTTTTCGATGGACTTCGAAAATATCAACTTAAGCTAAACCCAGCAAAATGCACTTTCGGAGTACGATCAGGAAAACTCCTAGGGTTCATTGTTAGTGAAAGAGGTATCGAGGTGGACCCCGACAAAACGAAGGCAATTCTGGAAATGTCTCCACCAAGCACTGAAAAGGAGGTCAGAGGTTTTTTGGGCCGGATCAACTACATTGCCCGCTTCATCGCACAGTTAACAGATAAATGTATACCCATCTTCAAACTGTTGCGCAAGAATCAGCCAACGGTGTGGAACGAAGAATGCCAACAGGCGTTTGATAAAATCAAAACTTGTTTAACCAATCCACCAGTATTGGTACCACCCGTTGAAGGGAGACCTCTGATCCTATATCTATCAATCCTCGAAGAGTCAATGGGATGCGTGCTCGGCCAACATGACGAAACCGGAAAAAGGGAACGAGCCATTTACTATCTCAGTAAAAAATTCTCAGATTATGAAACCCGTTATACACCATTCGAAAAAACATGTTGCGCATTGGTGTGGGTCACTCAACGTCTCAGGCAGTACATGGCTCGACATACAACATGGTTGGTCTCCAAAATGGACCCAATCAAATACCTCTTCGAGAAGCCCATCTTGACCGGAAGAATAGCTAGGTGGCAAGTTCTCCTCTCAGAATTTGACATTATCCACGTCACCCAGAAAGCTATTAAAGGAAGTCCCCTAGCGGATTATCTAGCTCATGGATCCACAGATGAATACCAATCTCTACAGGATGACTTCCCCGATGAGCACATTATGCACATCAAACACGAAGAGACCAAAGAAGAGATGTGGACCATGTTCTTCGATGGGGCTTCCAACATGCTTGGACACGGGGTAGGAGCTATTTTGATATCCCCCGAAAAGAAACACATCCCTGTAACGGCTAGGCTTAATTTCGATTGCACCAATAACATGGCCGAATACGAAGCATGTGCGCTGGGAATCCGAGCGGCTTTAGATCATGGGGTCACTAAGCTCAAAATATTCGGTGATTCATCCCTTGTCATCTATCAACTTAAAGGTGAATGGGAAACCCGAAATGCCAAATTAATCCCATATCTAGAATACATCCGCGAGATGGTCTCTAGCATGGAAAGCGTCACTTTTCAGTACATCCCTCGGGAAGACAACCAAATTGCCGACGCCCTCGCCACTCTATCATCCATGTTTGCCCTGGACCAGGAACATGAGATGCCAATCATTCAAGTCAAGCTGCATGATAAACAAGCTTTCTGCATGGCAGTAAATGACGAGCGCGATCAAAACCCCTGGTACCACGACACCAAGCGGTACCTCATGAAGGGAGAATACCCCGAGGGAATCAGTGACAATGATAAGCGAACCATTCGCAAAAGGGCCATAGGGTTCACGTTGATTGAAGGAACCCTCTACAAAAAGAGCCCCGATTCCACCCTCTTAAGGTGTATGGACCGAGAAGAAGCCCAAACATTGATAAAAGAAATCCACAAGGGAACTTTCGGAACCCACGCACCCGGGCATGTCATGGCAAAGAAAATCCTCAGGGCAGGGTACTATTGGTCCACGATGGAAGCTGATTGTCACCAATACGCCAAGAAATGTCATAAGTGCCAAGTATACGCCGATAACATTCATGTGCCGCCCGCACCTCTCAGTAACCTGGCTACACCATGGCCATTTTCTATGTGGGGCATGGATGTCATTGGACCCATCGAACCTAAAGCATCTAACGGCCATCGCTTCATATTGGTGGCAATCGATTATTTCACCAAGTGGGTTGAGGCGGCATCATACGCACACGTAACCCGGAAAGTGGTGACCACCTTCATCAAGAAAAACATCATATGTCGGTACGGCATCCCTCACAAGCTCATTACTGATAATGGGACCAACCTCAACAATAAAATGATGGGGGAATTATGCCAAGACTTCAAAATCCAGCACCACAATTCCTCTCCGTACCGACCAAAGATGAATGGTGCAGTAGAGGCAGCCAACAAAAATATCAAGAAAATTATCCAGAAAATGGTGGTCACCTATAAAGATTGGCATGAAATGCTTCCTTTTGCCTTGCACGGCTACCGGACGTCGGTTCGAACCTCCACAGGGGCTACCCCGTTTTCCCTCGTATACGGAATGGAGGCCGTGTTACCAATAGAAGTCGAAATACCCTCTCTACGAGTTGTCATGGAAGCCAAATTGACAGAAGCTGAATGGGTCCAAAACCGATACGATCAGTTGAACCTGATAGAGGAAAAACGACTGGACGCCATATGTCGGGGGCAAGCTTACCAGCGGAAAATCAAGAAGGCCTACGACAAAAAGGTCAATCCCCGTACTTTCCAAGAAGGAGATCTAGTAGTAAAAAAAATGCTCCCAACCCAGAAAGATAAAATCGGGAAATGGGCAGCCAATTACGAAGGACCATTTGTGGTCAAACGGGCCTTCTCAGGCGGAGCCCTTATCCTCACCAACATGGATGGAGAAGAACTCCGGTATCCTATCAACTCAGATGCGGTGAAAAAATACTACGCCTAAAGACATTGCTCATGACCCGTTAGGATGAAAACTCGCAAAGAGCGTCCTGGGCAAAAGATAGGGTCGATATTCCTCGCTAGGATACGTCCTAGGCAAAAATTAGAGGTGCAAAAAAAAAAAAAAAAAAAAAAAAGAGTGAAATGATGAAAGAGCAATGATTACCTTAGCCGAAAACCGCAAAGGCGACTAAGGTAATACCTCCACAATAGCAAGCAGACTTCGCATAGTCTTCACTCCGGATTCGGGCATCTCAACTGAAGGGACCAGGAAGAAATGGGGAAACGAAGATCACAGACATGATTGTGGTACCCACATACAGTTTAGCCAACCCTGGCCAGCCATGCTTACAAATTCTTTTGTAAAACCCCCATGTAAAAACAAACCATATGGTTATATCAATAAAATTGTCTTCTCTTTACCTACTTGTATAAATGCCTCTGTATTAACGAAATATGAGCATGCATAAAACAAGCAATTCGAGAAAGCATAAAAACAATAGACGCACATCACCAACCAGGGTTGTCCCAAGAAAAAATACAGGGTAGCCTGCTAGATCGAAAACCCGCAAAGGGCGGTCTAGGCAAAAGATAAGGCTTTCAAAAAAGGAAAAAGCCCATCAAAATGCCTCACACAAAGAATTAAAACCCGCTAGATCGAAAACCCGCAAAGGGCGGTCTAGGCAAAAGATAGGGTTAAAACAAAAAGTGTAAAAAACAAAAATCACGAGAAAACAAAAAGAAGGAATGTACCGGTCACTTTCTAAATGTCCTTAACTAAGACAAAATTGCATTAACAGCATCCACGCACAAATAGTTGCACAAAAATGACTTTGTCAAAAGTAAAACAAACAAAAATACTGTAGGAAAATAGAAAGCATTCAGCCTCATGCTTGCATTCATGAAAAAAGACAACCCAAGGTATCCCGGTATGATTCCGCCGACCTTTTACCTTCTTTTACAAAAGCCAACATGACAAAAAGAAGCTTAAAAAAGAAAAAGGCACACGCTCAAGAAAGAGCCAAGATCCAAAAAATCGCGAGGAAAAGAAATAAACCGCGAGAAAAAGGCAGGATTAAGCCATCACCAATAAAAATCGACTACCAAGAGTCGAGCACAAAAGAGGAAAATCCCCACTACATCCCTGATGGGGGGTTCAAACCCATCCGAGTCCCACACAACGGACCGTACATCCCCGATGGGGGTTCAAACCCATCCGGTCCCACACAACGGACCGTACATCCCCGATGGGGGTTCAAACCCATCCGGTCCCACACAACGGGTCGTACATCCACGATGGGGGTTCAAACCCATCCGGTCCCACACAACGGGCCGTACATCCCTGATGGGGGGTTCAAACCCATCCGGTCCCACACAACGGACCGTACATCCCTGATGGGGGGTTCAAACCCATCCGGTCCCACACAACGGACCGTACATCCCTGATGGGGGGTTCAAACCCATCCGGTCCCACACAACGGACCGTACAGCCCTGATGGGGGGTTCAAACCCATCCAGTCCCGCACAACGGACTGTACACTACAACCCTGATGGGGGGTTCAAACCCATCCAGTCCCACACAACGGACTGTAAACTACCAGCCCAATGGGGGGGTTATACCCATCAACCGAAGGATCAGCTACCGCGTCGAAGGAGCATCCGGAGGTCAAACACCAGGTGGGGGTGTAAACTCACCAAGCCTTACAAAAGGGGGCTTACCGGGCGGGGGTTCGTACTCGTCAAACCGGATGGGGGTTCGTACTCATCCGCCGAAGGGGTCAGCTACCGCGTTGAAGGAGCATCCCAGAAGCGAACAACACAACATCTCCCAGAGGATCACCTGCCGCAAGACGGGACGTCCGAAGGGTAGCCGGGCAAGAGGGTCAACTCCTTTACCCTCCAGTCGATCACCTCGGCACAGAAGGCCAAGCAGTCGACTAGTCGGGTAAAGGGGGGGCAGCTGTAGACCCCAAATCTTGCCCGGCCTCAGAATAAAGCCAGAAAGCAGCCTATTCGAAGACGGTCGAAGCTTAACAAGTCATTAGGAGAGGCTATTAGGCTCCCGTACCAGGATAGGAAGGTTTTTAGGCCCAAAAAATAAAGTTTCTCGCCCTGAAAGGACGAGACCGCCGTCTGGAAGGACCAGACCGCCGTCTCGTCTGAACGCCAGGGCGAGACCGCCGTCTCGGTTTTCCAGACGGCGGTCTCGTTTCCCGCAAATTCGAGACGGCGGTCTGGATTCTCCAGACGGCGGTCCCGTTTCCTGCAAAATCGAGACGGCGGTCTGGCTTTTCCAGATGGCGGTCTCACTTTCTGGATTGGTCGAGACGGCGGTCTGGACTTTCCAGACGGCGGTCTCGACCTTGTCAGAGGAGACGGCGGTCTCGACCTGTCAGGCGCGAAAAACTATAAATAGGGGCGCTCTCCCCCTCATTTCCACACAGTCTTCCAAGAGCTCTCCCTTCTCTCTAGCTTTTCTCTCTCTAAGAATCCCTCCGAAGCATTTCCGGAGTCTCTGAGTGTCTTTAGGAGTATTTTGAGCGTTTGAAATCTTCTTTAGGACCCCTCCGAAGCATTTCCGGAGTTTTCTGAGAGTGTAGAGTGAAGGGTTGCCAAAATGCACCCACTTTATATATAAAGAGCTTGCCTTGGAGGTGCATAATTCTCTCCCTCTATCTTCATTACTGCTATTTAAATTATGCAATAGGAGTTAGGGCCATGTAGTCATACATTTAAAATTCCGCACAAGAAAAAGGGTAAAAGCGCTATTTTACAGTTTAATTATTTATTCAAGCTAGCCAGCCTATCATAGGGAACCCGAAAGGGGCGTCGTAAAGGAACTAATACTTCCTTTACACGTAACTAACTCCCTTACCCAACTCTGGTTCTAATGACCAAGTTGGTTTTCGAAAACCAACGCCTTTTTAAACAACCCTTTTCCGATGTTTATGGTAAAAATATCGGTGGCGACTCCATAGAACCCAAATTAAATAAATCCCCGAGTTAGCCCGGTTATAGGACAACTCAGGGATACTTTTTGAAAACCTCGCCCCTAGGTTAGCCCGGTTATCGGACAACCTAAAGGTGTTGTAACCACCAATAAAAAACGCGAAAATCAAATAAAGAGTCGAAAAACCATCGCGTCGCTCCGACCGCGCCCCCCTCTTTGGGGGAGGCGGCGACAGATGGCGACTCCACTGGGGAAGCCTAGAGAGTTGATCCCATTTAGTGATGGCCTGGCTTAAAAATAATTAAACCAAGAAAATAAGCGCTTTTACCCTGCCTTGTATTATAACATGTTTTATTGTTTGGCTTTCAATAAACTGTTGTTTGTTTATACTTACGCAATTGCTTGATATATAAATTGCACACAAAACCCTTGCACACTACAGTTCCCTCTATACCCGGGGGCAAGTGAGATAACCATAGGGAGAGGGTGGCAGGTACGGTTCGCTGCAGTTAGGGCCTTGTGCCCACCAGTGTGATCGGAAACCACCACTCAAGGTGATAACCTTCCTCTTTTGGCAACAAGACCGACTCTGGCCTTAGTGCTGAGCATGGTTGGACGGCTGGAGAGTGGGGACCCTATAATGGGGGCACCTTGGGGGCCTTAGCCTGGTGAGAACAGCTAGAACCTACCCTAAACAATGCACTTTTCTGCAGGAAAACCCTACCTCGTAAAAACGAAATCTCGCCGGTTCGGGGATGATCGAATTGTGTGTGCATATGTTTGTTGCATTTGATTGTTGCATAAGTATAAACAAACAACAGACCAAAATCACAAAAAATATTTTTCAAAATAAACCCCTTATCTCGGACAGTCTGCCTTTCAGCTAGCCTGGTTTCAGGTTCTTTGCAAGCTAAGTAGCCACGCAGTCCCGACAGAAGAGATAAGGGACGTTAAACATTCTTTTGCATAAAGCCATATTTTATCTCGGACAGTCTGCCTTTTAGCTAGCCTGGTTTCAGGTTCTTTGCAAGCTAAGTAGCCACGCAGTTCCGACAGAAGAGATAAAAGGCTATAAAATAAACAAATAAAAATAAGAAAAAATCCATTCTTTCCAAATTCATGAAATAAGACCTGGTCCAAGAATATTGCATTCATAAAAACATTCATATAGATAGTTTATTTTTTCAAAAAAAAAAATAAGCAAATACCATGCATCATATAGAAAAACATGATAAATAGCACAATAAACACTCACATTCATACAATAAACATCATCTCCATCACATCATTTTAGAAAATGGAGGGAACGAGTAGGCAAGTGGGGAAGGTGGACATTCTCCGAGCCCAAACCGAGAAGCTAGAACGGCTCAGCGTAATGATGCCACCGGAGGTCCGTGCCGACTTTGAAAAGTCCTATGGACGAATTCTAGACCTCCTGAAGATCAGTGTCGATCAGGTCTTTCTCGGGGTGCTGATTCATTTCGGAACTCAAGTCTGCGGTGCTTCGAATTTCCGCAGTTTGACATGGTGCCCACTCTAGAGGAATATGAGATAATGTTGAGATGGCCCAAGTCAGCTGGGGTCCATATCCGCCACGAGGCATATATTCCTGCTGCACCGGCCGCTGCTCTCATCCATCTACCGCACCGACAGAGTACCCTGATCGGAAGAGGGAACACCCAGGGGTGGAGAGTATCAATGCTAGAAGACCACCTGTCCTACCTGGCTGAAAGGGCAGAGTGGGTTGCCTTCAACAAAACCCTGGCCTTATTACTTTTTGGAACGATCCTGTTCCCCTTCCACCTCGACACAGTTGATCAAGCCGTTATGGACGCTTTCTTCGCTTGGGACGTGAACTCGAAGAGTCCCTTGCCTGCTATTCTTGCCGACACCCTGCTTTCGGTAGACTTCTGCCGTCAGAAACAGGGAAGAACACTCCGCTGCTGCTCTTTGTTACTTTATGTGTGGAGCATTACACATCTATACGCCTCCAGTCACATGGGGATATTCCCCGATCCTTTGAGAAGCTTCTCCAAGATCCCCCTCTAGCGACGCCTAACAATAGAATGGAGGGACGAGCTAGAACAAAGGGACGCCAGCAGCATATCTTGGGTTTGTCCTTGGTTCCGACCCGGCCCAATTCTCATTAGATGCGGGAGCTACCCGAATATACCCTTGATAGGACTCAGGGGCTGCATAGCCTAGTCACCTAGAGTAGCTATGAGGCAACTCATGAGGACTCAAACTATCATATCCCGAGGGGAACTCGGAGGGCTGTGCTTCTTTGGAGACCCATGCACAATCGCCAACTCGCTAACTGTGAGGAAAGCATGGGAGAAGCCAGTCTATATGGGGGACAGAGAGCTCGGAAAAGCTCGGGTAACTGTCACCAGTGACTATGAGGCGTGGAGAAGAAGAAGAGAGGTGGCTCGACCATCCACCACACCTACACCAATCGCTAATAACGAAGAGCTGCAGGCACAAGTCAATGCCTTGACCCAGAGGGTAGAAATAATGGGAGCCCGGATACGGGCCCTTGAGGAAAAAGAACAAGCCTCTATCCTCACAATCGATGGTCTACAAAGGCAAGGCAAGAAAAAGGATCATGAAATAGAGCGCCTCAAGGATCGATGTGCTGATGCCAACGAACAAGCTATCCGAGCATCCAAAACGCGCAGAACTAGCTCGGATAGCCAACTGCAGGAAATAACCGCCAAGCAGGCACACCTTGAGGCGGAATCAGCTCAGCAGGCCCAAACGATCAAAGAGTTGTCAGAACAACTCCTCCAAGCTCGGCTAGACCTCCGCCAAGAGCGAGAGAACAACAGAAAACTCGGTCGAGGCCTCTATGAGCTGCGCATTAAGGAGAAAAGAGGGCTAGCTCGGTATGACCAAATACTAGAAGAAAAGGACCGAGCCGTTGCAAGGCTCGATGAACTAGAAGCCCCGGTCATACATCGAGAGGCGAAGATCAAGGAGGCTCAACAATACAGCGAAGAAATGAGCCAAGCGATCCATAAGCAAAGCGAAGCGCTCGCTCACCACGTCCGGAAGCCGAAAGAGAATTACAAAGAAAACAAGACCCGCCTGTGGGTTTCTTTAGGCTTTTCCGCTTTTGCCAAAAGACGCTTCGTAGTATGGAGTAGGAGAATGTACACCTTTCATAGAATTAATGAAATCTTTTTCAACATTTGTCTACTTGCATGCATAAGCATTCATTTGCATATTTAACTCCCCTCCTTCACGCTTAATGAATAAGATAATAAAAAGGAAGGATTGACTAACGTGTCCTCCAAACCCAGAAGAATGGAGAGAAAGCCACTCCTAATAAATCTCACCCCAACGGTTGAATCATCGCAAGAGGGAAATAAACCTCGGCCGTTGGTCCTCAAAAATAAAGAAGAGGGGGCAAGGACGCCAGTGCGACTTTTTATGCCACGTCCTTTCCCCTACGAGTCAGATAAAGCTGTACCGTGGAGATATGGGGAATCTTCACCAATAAAAGAAGAAATAACAAACATCGCCAGCATAGAGCGACTTCCCAGAAACACCAAAGTAGCCCGCATGATGTTGAAGCATGGCTACCATCCTGGCCAAGGACTGGGGGCAGATTCCCAAGGAATGAGGGAACCCCCAGAATTCAAAGAAAATCCTCACAAGTATGGCCTAGGATATAACCCTTTCAAGGGCAGAGCGGGAAAAGTAAAAGGGAAGTCCCCCCTCCGCACACTCAAGCAGATTTTCCGAAGTGGAGGGGTGCAAGCGTCAAAAGCCACTCTAGTCATTAGGAAATCTTTTTCTTTGCTTAAGGGATGTAAACCCCGTGATTGTTAGAGACTATCCCCCGGGGCGAGCCCGACCCCCGGGCATTTTAGGGCACATATTCCCTTATTAATTAATAAAGGATGATTCTTTCTATCTGCTTCTCTTCTTTCTACTTTTGACTAGACCACATAAATAACCCTGTCTAAGCAAACATAAAAAAAAAAAAAAAAGAGAGAAGAAGAGAATGAGAAGCGCTTCCAAATAATCAAACCTTCGTCATTGCTATCATCATCAAGTTAGCTGATTAGGAGCACATAAAAATAAGACTTCACCAAAAACCATAAAGAAAGTCATGCTTCGCCAATACTGTGAAAAAAAAAAATAATAAATCCACAAACAAAAAAAGAAGAAAAAGCCCAGAGAAGCCAAAGGCCAAAGAAAAGGGCAAATTACCCGGTAGGAAACCCACTAAGGGGGCTACACAAAAGTTAGGGTCGACCCGGTAGGATACCCGAACAACAATAAAGGGTAACCTAGGCAAAAGTTAGGGTTACAAATAAAGGTTCGCTAGGATTCCTCCAAAATTTTACAAGAGAGAGAACCTAGACCAAAATAGGGCCGACACACAATATCCTAGTTTGAAAACCCAAAGGGCGATCTAGGGAAATCAGCTAGCCATTTAAAAAGCAATGAAAATAAAAAGAGCGCAAATGCAAAAAAGAAGGAAGAGGAAAGACGTTTGCTTAGACAAAGCCCAAACACCCAGGCTTAACCCTAACCAGCCATTCTTACAAATTCTTTATCAATAAAAATCAACACTCTAAAACACAAACTATTGATTTTTACCTCCTTTATTTCTCTTCTCTTGACCCTCACAACAATATTCTATTAATTAATCTGGGAATATGGAGGCGTATAGTCAACAAGAGGATTGAGATCCCTAAAGCAAGGAAGAGGGTCACTATATGACGAAAAGTGCTCTACAAAAGAAAAAGACAAAAACAAGAAGAAAAAAAGAAGAAGAAAGAAACTACCCTTCGGTCACAAAAGGTCCGGCAAGGTATAGCAAAAGATATACACAGCAAATCAGAGGGCTTCCAGCGCAACAAGACACGTTGGTTAATTCCTTTTGAAAGATTGAATCAAAAATAGGCATTATAGGACATAAAACATGAAAACATTTGCATGCATAGAATGTTTTTGAATCAGGTCCTATTTTATTCTCAAAAAAAAAAAAAAAAAAAAAAAAAAAAACTCGAAAATTCGAGACCGCCGTCTGGGTTTCCCAGACCGCCGTCTCGTTTCGTTGACCAGACGAGACCGCCATCTCGAAAAACCAGACCGCCGTCTCGACTTAAGCAAAGTCGAGACCGCCGTCTGGATTATCGAGACCACCATCTCGATTTGTCGGCAAAACGAGACCGCCGTCTCGACTTTCCAGACGGCGGTCCCGAATCCAGAAAATTTCCTATATAAGGAGGGGCGCGGGATGGATCTCCTCACACACCTCCTTGATCCCCAAACCCTCAAAACCTCTAAAGCTCTCATATTTCTGCTCCTCCAAGCTTCCCTACTCAAAATGTTTAGCAGAGGTGGCTCCAGAAAGAGAAGGGCAACTGCTGGTGCTAGCAGCTCAGCACCACCACCGCCCCCAGATCCTTCCCAACTTCAACCACAGCACCAGGCCCGCCTGGACAACCTCAGAAGCTACCAGTGGCACTCAATGCTGACACTGGATTTCAGCATTTTGGCTGAATTCGGATGGGAGGAGGACGTCCGAACACACATCGACAACATCGGATGGGGCTTTCTGCTACAGCCTCCCCCCACTCATGTGTACCCGCAGGCGGTACTTGAATTTTTGGCCTCAGTCTCCCTCGTTGAGATCCCCTCCATGGCCTTGGGAATGCAGCCCACCAAAATGGTCAACTACTTTATGGGGGGGCAGTACCATACTACCACTTTGGAAGAGTTTAATGTCTCCATTGGGTTCATCCGGCCCGAGGAGGCATTAACTCGGGAGTACCGGGAGGCCATCTGCGCTAGGCCCACCCATCTCACCCCCGCCGATATGTGGCGGGACCTCACAGGGGCAACCACACTCCCCACCTTAATGAGGGGATCCGCACTACAACCGGCCCTCCGCATCTGCCACAAGCTGCTGGCAGGCACACTCCACGGGAGGAAGGAGAGCCAGGGTAAGGTATCCCTCCCTGACCTCTTCGCTCTCTACTGCATGCACCAGAGGAGGCGCTGCAACCCAGGGTACTTCTTCTTGAGGGCCCTAAAGGACTTCGGGAGCAGGTCCACGGGGCCATCCTCGTAGCTCCCCTCATCACCCCTCCGGCGAGAGGATGGGGTGCCCTGGCCGGGAAGAGCCGGCCCGCAGCCTCCGACCCGAGCCCATCAACGGGCCGATGCTAGTCGGCATGGGGATGCCTGATACGCCGAGGAGGCCGGGCTCGCCCGCACCCCACCCTGGACTTTGAGCTAGACCTCCGGGGAATAGTGGCAATGCAGGATGCGCCTGTATCCCCAGCTTCCCAAGAAGAACACCAACGAAGCAAGCAGCAAGAACAACAAGCAACCACCACCACAATACACAAATGACTTTGCCGGCATGCTCCAAGACATGGACTTTTTAGCCTAGCAGCTTGGCCAAATAGCCTTGTGGCGGGAAGAGCAACAGCGAGTGGGCAGCAGACCCAGGATGCCCACATACGGGCCCTTCGAGATTGCCAAAATGAGATACGCCAGGAGCGGCTAAGGATGCGACAGATCTGGACGGCATTCCAGGAGGACTACAATGATGAACTCCAGGAACAACTCGAATTCCGCCACCACCTGTACAAGCAATATCCTTACCGCACTCCCTCGGATGATGATGATGACTCCTAGGGTCTGTACTTGTTGAAAAAATATGCTGTAATAAAATTTCCAATAAATAAAATTTTCTCGCATCTTTGGCCTTCATTTCCAAAAGCCGCGTAATAAAAAAGGCTTAAAAAGGAAAAAGGCACACGCTTAACAAAAAAGCCAAAATCCAAAAAAACGCAAGAAAAAAGAGTTAAAACTGCGAAAAAGGCGGGATTAAGCCATCACCAATAAAAATCGACTACCAAGAGTCGAGCACAAAAGAGGAAAATCCCCACTACATCCCTGATGGGGGGTTCAAACCCATCCGGTCCCACACAACGGGCCGTACATCCCTGATGGGGGGTTCAAACCCATCCGGTCCCACACAACGGGCCGTACATCCCTGATGGGGGGTTCAAACCCATCCGGTCCCACACAACGGACCGTACATCCCTGATGGGGGGTTCAAACCCATCCGGTCCCACACAACGGACCGTACATCCCTGATGGGGGGTTCAAACCCATCCGGTCCCACACAACAACGGACCGTACAACGCCACTACAACCCTGATGGGGGGTTCAAACCCATCCAGTCCCACACAACGGACTGTAAACTACCAGCCCAATGGGGGGGTTATACCCATCAACCGAAGGATCAGCTACCGCGTCGAAGGAGCATCCGGAGGTCAAACACCAGGTGGGGGTGTAAACTCACCAAGTCTTACAAAGGGGGCTTACCGGCGGGGTTCGTACTCGTCAAACCGGATGGGGGTTCGTACTCATCCGCCGAAGGGGTCGGCTACCGCGTTGAAGGAGCATCCCGAAGCGAACAACACAACATCTCCCGGAGGATCACCTGCCGCAAGACGGGACGTCCGAAGGGTAGCCGGGCAAGAGGGTCAACTCCTTTACCCTCCGGCCGATCACCTCGGCACGTAAGGCCAAGCAGTCGACTAGTCGGGTAAAGGGGGGCAGCTGTAGACCCCAAATCTTGCCCGGCCTCGGAATAAAGCCGAAAGCAGACCTATTCGAAGACGGCCGAAGCTTAACAAGTCATTAGGAGAGGCTATTAGGCTCCCGTACCAGGATAGGAAGGTTTTTAGGCCCAAAAATAAAGTTTCTCGCCTCGAAAGGACGAGACCGCCGTCTGGAAGGACCAGACCGCCGTCTCGTCTCGAACGTCGAGACGAGACCGCCGTCTCGGCTTTCCGGACGGCGGTCTCGTTTCCCGCAAATTCGAGACGGTGGTCCGGATTCTCCGGACGGCGGTCCCGTTTCTCGCAAAATCGAGACGGCGGTCCGGCTTTTCCGAGACGGCGGTCTCGCTTCGGATTGGTCGAGACGGCGGTCTGGACTTTCCAGACGGCGGTCTCGACCTTGTCAGAGGAGACGGCGGTCTCAACCTGTCAGGCGCGAAAAACTATAAATAGGGGCGCTCTCCCCCTCATTTCCACACAGTCTTCCAAGAGCTCTCCCTTCTCTCTAGCTTTTCTCTCTCTAAGAATCCGTCTTTAGCATTTCCGAGTCTCTCGAGTGTCTTTAGGAGTATTTTGAGCGTTTGAAATCTTCTTTAGGACCCCTCCGAAGCATTTCCGGAGTTTTCCGAGAGTGTAGAGTGAAGGGTTGCCAAAACGCACCCACTTTATATATAAAGAGCTTGCCTTGGAGGTGCATAATTCTCTCCCTCTATCTTCATTACTGCTATTTAAATTATGCAATAGGAGTTAGGGCCATGTAGTCATACATTTAGAATTCCGCACAATAAAAAGGGTAAAAGCGCTATTTTACAGCTTTAATTATTTATTCAAGCTAGCCAGCCTATCATAGGGAACCCGAAGGGGCGTCGTAAAGGAACTAATACTTCCTTTACACGTAACTAACTCCCTTACCCAACTCTGGTTCTAATGACCAAGTTGGTTTTCGAAAACCAACGCCTTTTTAAAAAACCCTTTTCCGATGTTTATGGTAAAAATATCGGTGGCGACTCCATAGAACCCAAATTAAATAAATCCCCGAGTTAGCCCGGTTATAGGACAACTCAGGGATACTTTTTGAAAACCTCGCCCTTAGGTTAGCCCGGTTATCGGACAACCTAAAGGTGTTGTAACCACCAATAAAAAACGCGAAAATCAAATAAAGAGTCGAAAAACCATCGCGTCGCTCCGATCGCGCCCCCCTCTTTGGGGGAGGCGGCGACAGGCGTATACTCCTGCAGCACCAGTCGCTGCTCTTATCCATCTACTGTACAGACAAAGTGCCCTGATAGGAAGAGGGAACACCCAGGGATGGAAAGTAGTGATGTTAGAAGACCACCTGTCCTACCTGGCTGAAAGGGCAGAGTGGGTTGCCTTCAATAAAACCCTGGCGTTAATAATTTTCGGAACGATCCTGTTCCCCTTCCACCTCGACACGGTCGATCAAGCCGTCATGGACGCTTTCTTCGCTTGGGATGTGAACTCGAAGAGTCCCCTGCCTGCTATTCTTGCCGACACCTTGCTCTCGGTAGATTTTTGCCGTCAGAAGCAAGGGAGAACACTCCGCTGCTGCTCTTCGTTACTTTATGTGTGGAGCATCACACACCTTTATGCCTCCAGTCACATGGGGATATTCCCCGATCCTTTGAGAAGCTTCTCGAAAATCCCCCTCCAACGACGTCTGACTGTAGAATGGAGGGATGAGTTAGAACAAAAGAATGCCAACAGCATATCTTGGGTCTGCCCTTGGTTCCGACCCGGCCCAGTTCTCGTCAGATGCGGGAGCTACTCGAATGTACCCTTGATAGGACTCAGGGGTTGCATAGCCTACTCACCTAGAGTAGCTATGAGGCAACTCATGAGGACTCAAACTACTATCTCCCGAGGGGAACTCGGAGGACTGTGCTTCTTTGGAGACCCATGCACAATCGCCGACTCACTGACTATGAGGAAAGCATGGGAGAAGCCAGTCTACATGGGAGACAGAGAGCTCGGAAAAGCTCGGGTGGCTGTCACCAGTGACTATGAGGCATGGAGAAGAAGAAGAGAGATGGCTCGACCATCCACCACACCCGCTCCAATTGCCAACAACGAAGAGCTGCAGGCACAAGTCAATGCCTTGACCCAGAGGGTAGAAATAATGGGAGCCTAGATACGGGCCCTTGAGGAAAAGGAACAAGCCTCTATCCTCACAATTGATGGTCTACAAAGGCAAGGCAAGAAGAAGGATCATGAAATAGAGCGCCTCAAGGACCAATGTGCTGACGCCAACGAACAAGCTATCCGAGCGTCCAAAACTGTCAGAACCAGCTCGGATAGCCAACTACAGGAGATAACCGCCAGATCAGCACACCTTGAGGCGGAATAAGCTCAGCAGGCTTAACAGATCAAGGAGTTGTCAGAAGGACTCCTCCAGGCTCATATAGATCTTCGCCAAGAGCGGGAGAACAACAGAAAGCTGAGCAGAAGTCTCTATGAGCTACGCATTAAGGAAAGAAGCGGGCTAGCTCAATATGACCAAGTACTCCAAGAGAAGGACCAAGCTGTTGCAAAGCTTGATGAACTACAAGCCTTGGTCATACATCAAGAGGCGAAGATCAAGGAGGCTCAGCAATACAGCGAAGAAATGAGTCAAGCGATCCACAAACAAAGCGAAGCGCTCGCTCATCATGTCCGGGAAGCCGAGAGAGAATTGCAAAGAAAACAAGACCCGCCTGTGGGTTTCTTTAGGCTTTTCCGTTTTTGCCAAAAGACGCTTCGTAGTATGGAATAGGAGAATGTACACCTTTCAAAGAATTAATGAAATCTTTTTTCTTATTTCACACTTGTCTACTTGCATGCATAAGCATTCATTTGCATATTTTAATTTCCCTCCATCACGCTTAATAAATAAGATAATAAAAAGGAAGGATTAACTAACACGTCTTCCAACTCAGAAGAATGGAGAGAAAGCCACTCCTAATAAAGCTCACCCCAACGGTTGAATCATCGCAAGAGGGAAATAAACCTCGGCCGTTGGTCCTCAAGAATAAGGAAGAGGGGGCAAGGACGCCAGTGCGACTATTTATGCCACGTCCTTTCCCCTACGAGTCAAATAAATCTGTACCGTGGAGATATGGGGAATCTCCACCAATAAAAGAAGAAATAACAAACATAGCCGGCATTGGGGGCACAACGAGAAGTGGAAGAATCTACTCCCCCAAGGACACACAGAAAAATGTCCTTCAAAATAAAGGAAAAAATAAAAAGACCGAAGACGAAAAAGAAAATAAAGAGTCCAAGGAGGAGACAGAGGAATTACTCCAGTTGATAAGGCAAAGTGAGTATTCCATTATCGACCAGCTCAACCGAACACCTGCAAAGATCACATTGCTATCTTTAATAATGAGCTCGGAACCGCACCGGAATGCCCTGCTGAAGGTCTTGAGCGAGGCGCATGTACCTCACACAATATCCCAAGAAAAAGTTGAGAGGATCGTTGGTCACATCACGGCAAACGATCACCTCACCTTCACAGAGGAAGAACTCCCCCTAGAGGGGTCAAAGCATAACAAGCCCTTGCATATCTCAGTCAAGTGCAAGGAATACCTCATTGCTAAAGTTCTTGTGGATAACGGGTCGTCCCTGAATGTGATGCCCAAGTGCACACTGGAAAAGTTGACTATCCAAGGAACCCGTTTGCGCCCAAGCAGCACCATCATTCGAGCCTTCGACGGATCAAAACGAGAAGTAGTGGGAGAAATCAATTTGCCAATTCAAGTGGGACCCACTATCTTCGACGTCGACTTCCACGTTATGGACATTACTCCAGCATATAGCTGTCTCCTCGGCAGGCCTTGGATTCATGACGCTAAGGCAATACCTTCAACGCTCCACCAAAAAGTTAAATTCATAGTGGAGGACAAACTGATCACGGTCCAAGCAGAGGACGATATCCTAATCAGTGGACCGTCCACCCAACCTTATGTGGATGCGACTGAAGAGGCCCTTGAAACATCTTTTCAAGCGCTCGAAATTGCCAATATAGAGCGACTTCCCAGAAATACAAAGGTAGCCCGTATGATGTTGAAGCACGGCTACCATCCTGGCCAAGGACTGGGGGCAGGTTCCCAAGGAATGCGAGAACCCCCAGAATTAAAAGACAATCCTCACAAGTATGGCCTAGGATATGACCCTTTCAAGGGCCGAGCGGGAAAAGCAAAAGGGAAGTCCCCCCTCCGCACACTGAAGCAGATTTTCCGAAGTGGAGGGGTGCAAGCGTCAAGAGCCACTCTAGTCATTAGGAAATCTTTTTCTTTGTTTAAGGGATGTAAACCCCATGATTGTTAGAGATTATCCCCCGGGGCGAGCCCGACCCTCGGGCATCTTAGGGCACATATTCCCTTATTAATTAATAAGAATGATTCTTTCTATCTGCTTCTTTTCTTGCTACTTCTGACTAGACCACATAAATAACCCTGTCTAAGTAAACACAAAAAAAGAAGAGAATAAGGAGCGCTTCCAAATAATCAAACCTTCGTCATTGCTATCATCATCGAGTTAGCTGATTAGGAGCACATAAAAATAAGACTTCACCTAAAGCCATAAAGAAAGTCATGCTTCGCCAATACTGCAAAAAAAAAAATCCACAAAAAAGAAAAAAGCCCAGAGAAGCCAAAGGCCAAAGAAAAGGGCAAATTACCCGGTAGGAAACCCACTAAGGGGGCTACACAAAAGATAGGGTCGACCCGGTAGGATACCCGAACAACAATAAAGGGTAGCCTAGGCAAAAGTTAGGGTTACAAATAAAGGTCCGCTAGGATTCCTTCAAAATTTTACAAGAGAGAGAACCTAGACAAAAGTTGGGGCCAAACACAGTATCCTAGTTCGAAAACCCAAAGGGCGATCTAGGGAAATCAGCTAGCCATTTAAAAGCAATGGAAACAAAACCAATAGGCGCAAATACAAAAAGAAGAAAGGGAAGATGTTTGCTTAGACAAAGCCTAAACACCCAAGCTTAACCTCAACCAGCCATTCTTACAAATCCTTTTATCAATAAAAATCAACCCTCTAAAACACAAACCATTGATTTTTACCTCCTTTATTTCCTTTCTCTTGACCCTCACAACAATATTCTAATAATTAATTTGGGAATATGGAGGCGTATAGTCAACAAGAGGATTGAAATCCCTAAAGCAAGGAAAAAGGGTCACTACATGACGAAAAGTGCTCTACAAAAAATGAATGATGATAAAAAGAAAAAAGAGAGAAAAGAAAGAAATTACCCTTCGGTCACAAAAAGTCCGGCATGGTACAACCAAAAGTATACGCAGCAAATCAGAGGGCTTTCAGCACAACAAGGCACGTCAGTTAAATCCTTCTGAAAAACTAAATCAAAGTAGGCATTATAGGATATCAAACATGAAAACATTTGCATGCATAGAATGTTTTTTGAACTAGGTCCTATTTTATTCAAAAAAAAAAAAAAAAAAAAAAACCCCCGCAAATTCGAGACCGCCGTCTCGTTTCGTTGACCAAACGAGACCGCCGTCTCGACTTTCCAGACGGCGGTCTCGACCTGGACAAAAATCCTATATAAAGGGGGCGCGCTTGGAGGGTTTCCTCACAACTCTCCTTGCCTCCTAAGCCTCCAGAGCCTCCAGAACTCCCATTCTGCTCCTCCAAGCCTTCACCACTCAAGATGTTCAGCAGAGGCGGCTCCAGGAAGAGAAGGGCCACCGCTGGTGCTAGCAGCTCGGCACCACCGCCACCCTCAGACCCTTCTCAACTCCAACCACAGCACCAGCCCCGCCTGGACAACCTCAGAAACTACCAGTGGCACTCACTGCTGTCACTGGACTTCGGCGTCTTGGCCGAATTCGGATGGGAGGAAGACGTCTGAACGCACATTGACAACATCGGGTGGGGCTTTCTGCTACAGCCTCCCCCCACTCATGTGTACCCGCAAGCGGTACTTGAATTTCTGGCCTCGGTCTCCCTCGTCGAGATCCCCTCCATGGCCTCGGGAATGTAGCCCACCAAAATGGTCAATTATTTTATGGGTGGGCAGTACCACACTACCACTTTGGAGGAATTCAATGTCTCCATTGGATTCATCCGGCCCGAGGAGGCATTAACTCGGGAGTACCGTGAGGCCATATGCTCTAGGCCCACCAACCTCACCGTTGCTGAGATGTGGCAGGAGCTCACAGGAGCCACCACACTGCCTACCTTGATGAGGGGGTCTGCACTCTCCCCACCACTCCGCATCTGCCACAAGCTGCTGGCAGGCACCATCCACGCCAGAAAAGAGAGTCAGGGGAAGGTATCCCTCCCTGACCTCTTTGCCCTCTTTTGCATGCACCAGAAACGGCGCTGCAATCCTGGGTACTTCCTCCTGAGGGCCCTGAAGGACTTTGGGAGTAGATCCATGTAGACCCCTAATTTTGCTCGGTCTCTCAAATAAAGATAAAGGAGATCACCCGTAACAAGATAAAGCTCGTCTAGCATTACAAATAAGAGCCAAGGAGACTTCCTACATGAAGATAAAGCTTCAACAGACGCATATCGGCATCAACTGACGTCCAAAACAGGCAAGGAAAGCTTCCCGGAGTCCCGAAATGCGCGAAACTGGCCAGAACAATCGAGACGGCCGTCCCAAAGGTGGGACGGCCGTCCCAGCTTGCTCCAGCCAGGTTGGGACGCGTGTCCCGAAGTTGGGACGGCCGTCCCAAGCCCCGAAAAGTGGGACGGCCGTCCCGGGTCCCCAGGGGTCCCGCACTGTGTAATTTTGCCATTTGGGACGGCCGTCCCAGTCCGGACGGCCGTCCCAGTCCAGACGGTGGTCCCGAAGTGCGCCGACTGCGAAAACTATAAATAGGAGGCTCATTTGTCACTTTTTCACACCCTGGACACTCCGAGAGCTCGAAACACTTTCTAAAACTCGAGCACTTGTCTATTTCTCTCCCTCTCTTGAATGATCTTTCCGATTGCCTTAAATAGGTAACAATCGGTTAAGGAATTATATTCCGGCATTCGATTCTTCTTTAAATTTTTAGTGGGGTCGATCTTGTATTGGTGAGGAGAGTCCGTGTAGAGAGAGGGTTGCCAAAACGCATCCTCACGGTTCGAGATTCTCAATATCAAGCTTGCTACGGAGGTTCTTTTCAATTCTCTTCTCTTTTATTGCTTTATTCATTGTTTTATTTAGCTTTATTTATGCCATGTAGAATAAAATCATTTAGATAGCTATTTTATCTCTTTTATTGCTTTATTCAGCTTTATTCATTATTTTATGCATGCAATATAGAATAAGATCATGTAGATAACTATTTAATATTATGTAATAAAATAGGGTAATCGCGTAATTTCTCGTAGTCTTTACTTAAATGAATTAATCTGTCATAGGGAACCCGAAAGGGGCGTTGTGGGGTGCTAACACCTTCCTCACACGTAACTAACTCCCTTACCTAACTCTAGTTATAATGGCCAAGTCTGGTTTTTATTAAAATCAATGCCTTTTCATCCTTTTCCAATATTTATGGTCAAAATATTGGTGGCGACTCCATAAGAACCCCTTTTCGAAAACCTTGCTTTTTCAATGTTGAAGCAATGAACACATTTTAAAACAAATACGCGAGTCTAAACCATCTTTTCGCGACCGCTCGCATAAACGTTCGAGACGTCCTCCGGACGTCGGATGGGATGGCGGCGACAGATGGCGACTCCACTGGGGAAGCTAGAGAGTTGATCCCATTTAGTGACAGATAAATTCAAACTAAGTAATGATTTGAAATTACACCTTTACCCTCTGTATGTTTTTACTGTATGGCTTTAATAATTGTTGTATGATTATTTTCTGCAAATTGTTTGAAATATAAATTGCACACAAAAACCCTTGCACACAACAGTCCCTCTATACCCGGGGGCAAGAGTGAATATCTATAGGGAGTGGGTGGTGTCGCCGCCGTCCCTTCCGACGTCCGGAGGACGTCTCGAAACGTTTATGCGAGCGGTCGCGAAAAGATGGTTTAGACTCGCGTATTTGTTTTAAAATGTGTTCATTGCTTCAACATTGAAAAAGCAAGGTTTTCGAAAAGGGGTTCTTATGGAGTCGCCACCAATATTTTGACCATAAATATTGGAAAAGGATGAAAAGGCATTGATTTTAATAAAAACCAGACTTGGCCATTATAACCAGAGTTAGGTAAGGGAGTTAGTTACGTGTGGGGAAGGTGTTAGCACCCCACAACGCCCCTTTCGGGTTCCCTATGACAGATTAATTCATTTAAGTAAAGACTACGAGAAATTACGCGATTACCCTATTTTATTACATAATATTAAATAGCTATCTACATGATCTTATTCTATATTGCATGCATAAAATAATGAATAAAGCTAAATAAAGCAATAAAAGAGATAAAATAGCTATCTACATGATTTTATTCTACATGGCATAAATAAAGCTAAATAAAACAATGAATAAAGCAATAAAAGAGAAGAGAATTGAAAAGAACCTCCGTAGCAAGCTTGATATTGAGAATCTCGAACTGTGAGGATGCGTTTTGGCAACCCCTCTCTCTACACAGACTCTCCTCACCAATACAAGATCGACCCCACTAAAAATTTAAAGAAGAATCGAATGCCGGAATATAATTCCTTAACCGATTGTTACCTATTTAAGGCAATCGGAAAGATCATTCAAGAGAGGGAGAGAAATAGACAAGTGCTCTGAGTTTTAGAAAGTGTTTCAGAGCTCTCTGGAGTGTTTGTGGTCTGAAAAAGTGACAAATGAGCCTCCTATTTATAGTTTTCGCAGCTAGCGCACTTCGGGACCACCGTCTGGACTGGACGGCCGTCCGGACTGGGACGGCCGTCCCAAATGGCAAAATTACACAGGCCGGGACCCCCGGGGACCCGGGACGGCCGTCCCACTTTTCCGGGGCTTGGGACGGCCGTCCCAACTTCGGACGCGCGTCCCAACTGGCCGGAGCAAGTTGGGACGGCCGTCCCACCTTTGGGATGGCCGTCTCGACCGTTCCGGCCGGTTCGCGCGTTTCGGACTCGGGAAGCTTTCCTTGCCTGTTTTGGACGTCGGTTGATGCCGATATGCGTCCGTTGAAGCTTTATCTTCATGTAGGAAGTCTCCTTGGCTCTTATTTGTAATGCTAGACGAGCTTTATCTTGTTACGGGTGATCTCCTTTATCTTTATTTGAGAGACCGGGCAAAATTAGGGGTCTACAGCTGCCCCCCCTTCTCCTGCCTAGCTAATTTATTGGCCTAATATGCCGATAAGATTAGGCTGGTAGGAGAACGAGTTAACGCTTTTTGCCTGGTTATCCTTCGAATGCTCTGCTTTGTCGACGTTGCTGATCCTCCGGATGATGAATAGTTTTGATAGGTACCAACCCCTATCCGGTTTGATGAGAATGAACCCTCGTCGGGTAAGCTCCTTTTTGTAAGGCTTGATGAGTATACACCCCCATCTGGTGTTTGAGTTTTACTATATAATGTTCTGGTGAGTACTTACCCTCACCTGGTAGGAGTCTGCATTTTGACTAACTCTGATGAGTACCTACCCCCATCTGGTATGAACCCCGTTCTGCAAGGTTTTTGATAAGCCTCGTTCTACAAGGCTTAGGTGAGTACGTACCCCCACCCGGTATGAAGTTTTTGGTAAGCCCCGTTCTGCAAGGCTTAGGTGAGTACGTACCCCCACCCGGTATGAAGTTTTTGGTAAGCCCCGTTCTGCAAGGCTTAGGTGAGTACTTACCCTCACCCGGTATGAAGTTTTTGGTAAGCCCCGTTTTGCAAGGCTTAGGTGAGTACGTACCCTCACCCGGTATGAAGTTTTTGGTAAGCCCCGTTCTGCAAGGCTTAGGTGAGTACTTATCCTCACCCGGTATGAAGTTTTTGGTAAGCCCCGTTCTGCAAGGCTTAGGTGAGTACGTACCCCCACCCGGTATGAAGTTTTTGGTAAGCCCCGTTTTGCAAGGCTTAGGTGAGTACTTACCCTCACCCGGTATGAAGTTTTTGGTAAGCCCCGTTCTGCAAGGCTTAGGTGAGTACGTACCCTCACCCGGTATGAAGTTTTTGGTAAGCCCCGTTCTGCAAGGCTTAGGTGAGTACGTACCCTCACCCGGTATGAAGTTTTTGGTAAGCCCCGTTCTGCAAGGCTTAGGTGAGTACTTACCCTCACCCGGTATGAAGTTTTTGGTAAGCCCCGTTTTGCAAGGCTTAGGTGAGTACTTACCCTCACCCGGTATGAAGTTTTTGGTAAGCCCCGTTCTGCAAGGCTTAGGTGAGTACTTACCCTCACCCGGTATGAAGTTTTTGGTAAGCCCCGTTACGCAAGGCTTAGGTGAGTACGTACCCCCACCGGTATGAAGTTTTTGGTAAGCCCCGTTTTGCAAGGCTTAGGTGAGTACGTACCCTCACCGGTATGAAGTTTTTGGTAAGCCCCGTTCTGCAAGGCTTAGGTGAGTATGTACCCCCACCCGGTATGAAGTTTTTGGTAAGCCCCGTTCTGCAAGGCTTAGGTGAGTACGTACCCTCACCCGGTATGAAGTTTTTTTTTTTTTTTTTGTAAGCCCCGTTGTGCAAGGCTTAGGTGAGTATGTACCCCCACCCGGTATGAAATTTTTGGTATATCTTTTTTTTTTTTTTTTTTGATTGATGAGTACGAACCCTCATCCGGTTTCTGGCGACTTATTGTCTCTGATCATGCGCCTATTCCATGAGGAATGATTGATTTTCTTTCTTTTTGACTTTTCTATTTTAGTCATCCGGTCTTACCGGGGATTCTTCGTTGGTTGCCTTTTAGGCAGGAATTTATTGGGGACTTTGATTGTGCCTCTTGATTAGGCAATTGCTTCAGCAATGGTGAAGACTTTTATGCTTTTGGGCTTGCATTACCTCTGGCATAGGTTGATTTCCCATTTCTCTGGGATATTAGCTCTTTGCTTATTTTGAGCAAACAGTAGTTCTGTTGTAAGCTCACCGGTGAAAAATTTTTTTCTTTTGAGAATTTGATTGTTCTGACTGAGATCTCTTTTGAATTCCCCCCTTAGAGGGAGAATGGAGTTTTTGATTCCTTATTGCTTGAACTGGCTTTTGTCTATGCTTTTATTTCTGCTGGGGAATGGGTTTGTATGTGCGCCTTTTATGCACGTTAGATGGAAAGATATATGTTTTCTCTTCTCTTTGTAATGATCCCTGGGGAATTTTATTGGTCTCCTAGGGATGGAAATTTCTTCTTTTCTGCTTTTGTAGATTTTTCTTGATGTGCTCTTTCTGGGGATTTTCTTTTGGCTTTTTCATGCAGTGGCCTTCGTTAGAGGATGAAAGGCTTTTCTCTTCTTTCTTTTTGTTGCCCCCCAGTGGTTTGGGTGATTTAATTCTGTGCTTTCTTTCGATGGACTCTTGTGTAGTCCTTATTCTCTTTTGGGGAATGAAATGGAGACTCTTGCATGAGTGTGCTTGATGACTCATGTGGTGATGAAGCTGAGTCGTGGAGTATTTTTGTTTTGCCTTTGGAGTAGGCGAGGATCCGCTTGGGAATGATTAAGCCTTTTCCATTGGCCTTTCTTCTTTCGATGTACCTTCTTTTATTGATGTAGAAGGTTAGAGCTATTTTTCTGAAGCTTCTTTATTCTGCTGAAATAGTTTTGATTTCGCCTTTCGCGATTTTGATTTTCATGTGGAGACTGAATTCTGGCGCCTCCTATTTTCAATCACAAGTATGGAGACTAGCCTCCTTGTATGCATGTCTATTATTTTTATTTGAAGAAGATTATTTTTATTTTATTTTTTATTGATTTTGACAAAGTCGTATTATGCAACTACTTTGTGTGTGGATGTCTTAGATGCAATCTAATGTTTGTTTATTTTTGATGCATTTAGAAAGTGACTGGCCTTCTCCCATTGTCTTTCTTATGAATATGCCGGTGGGCTCCTCTTCTATGACCATGATGATGGGCTTCTCTTTTTATCCATCTCTTGTTTTTAGCCCTATCTTTTGCCTAGACCGCCCTTTACGGGTTTTCAATCTAGCGGGCTGCCTTAATTTTTGCCTAGAATATCTTAGGGGGCTTTTGCCTTATCTTTTGCCTAGACCGTTCTTTTAGGGATTTCCGATCTAGCAGGCTACCCAGATTTTTACCTGAAAACATTCTAGCAGGCATTTGTTATTTTCTTATTATTTTTATGCTTTCCTTTTTTTAGATGTATGCTTGATCTTTGATTAAAGGTCTTTGCACATATTTATAATTAATAAAGAGGCATTTCCATAATATATGGTCAAGAGAAAGGAAATGAAAGGGATTTTATTGATAAACGATCAAAAGTTTTATTTCTTTTGTAGAAGGATTTCAAAAAGTATTTAGAAGAATGGGTGGCCAGGGTTGGCTATACTGTATAAGCTTAAACAGTCATGTTCGTGATATCTGCCCCCTGGTTCTCCTACTTGCTTCAGTTGAGATGCCTGAGCTCAGAGTGAAGACTATGCAGACTGCTTGCTTCTGGAAGAATATTACCTTAGCCGCCTTTTCGGTTTTCGACTAAAGTAACCATTGCTCTTAGTTTCTTTTTTTTTTTTTACCTCTACTTTTTGCCTAGGACGTATCCTAGCGAGGAATATGGACCCTATCTTTTGCCCAGGAAGGTCCTTTGCGGATTTTCATTCCTGACGGGTCTTGAGCAATGTCTTCAAGCATAATACTTCTTCACCGCGTCTGAATTGATTGGGTGTCGAAATTCCTCTCCATCCATATTGGTGAGGATAAGTGCCCCTCCTGAGAAAGCTCTTTTGACCACAAAGGGTCCTTCGTAATTTGCTGCCCATTTTCCAATTTTATCCTTCTGGGTTGGAAGCAATTTCTTTATAACTAGATCCCCTTCTTGATAAGTATGAGGGTGGACCTTTTTATCATAAGCCTTCTTGATCTTCTTTTGATAGGCTTGTCCATGACATATAGCATTCAGCCGCTTTTCATCGATAAGGTTTAATTGATCGTATCGACTTTGAACCCATTCGGCTTCTGTTAGTTTTGCTTCCATTATGATTCGCAAGGAAGGTATTTCGACTTCTATTGGTAACACGGCCTCCACACCATATACCAGGGAAAATGGAGTAGCCCCTGTTGAAGTCCGTACGAGATGTTCGATAACCATGAAGAGCAAAAGGTAACATTTCATGCCAATCTCTATAGGTTTTAACCATCTTTTGAACAATCTTCTTGATATTTTTATTGGTCGCTTCGATCGCGCCATTCATTTTGGGCCGATAAGGAGAAGAATTATGGTGTTGAATTTTGAAATCTTGACATAATTCTTCCATCATCTTATTATTCAAATTGGACCCGTTATCGGTAATGAGACGATGCGGGATACCATATCGACATATGATATTCTTTTGAACGAAGGTGACCACTACCTTTTTAGTCACATGTGCGTAGGATACGGCTTCTACCCATTTAGTGAAGTAGTCAATAGCCACCGGAATAAATCGATGACCATTGGATGCCTTAGGTTCAATGGGACCAATAACATCCATGCCCCACATGGCAAATGGCCATGGGATAGCCATAACATTGAGAGGTACCGGTGGAACATGCACGTTGTCCGCATATACTTGACATTTGTGACATTTTTCGGCATACTGATGACAGTCCTTTTCCATTGTGGACCAAAAGTATCCCGCCTCGAGGATTTTCCTAGCCATGATATGCCCTGGAGCGTGTGTCCCGAAGGCTCCTTCATGTATTTCCCTAATCAGTTTCTGAGATTCTTTGAGATTGACGCATCTTAGCAAAGTGGAGTCAAAGTTCTTTTTATAAAGGGTTTCTCCTATCAACATAAACCCTACGGCCCTTTTCCGAATAATCCTTTTATCATTGTCACCGATTCCCTCGGGGTATTCACCCTTTGTTAAGTATCGCCTTATGTCATGATACCAAGGGGTTTCATCTTTTTCACTGTCTATCATCATACAAAAGGCTTGTTTATTGTACCTTTTGACTTGGATGATGGGCATCTCATGTTCTTGTTCTAATGTGAACATGGATGATAATGTTGCCAGTGCATCTGCAATTTGGTTGTCTTCCCGAGGGACATATTCGAAGCTGATGTTTTCCATTTTTGAAGTCATGTTACGAATGTGTTCCAGATAAGGGATTAACTTGGAATTTTTAGTTTCCCATTCACCCTTGAGTTGGTAAATAACAAGGGAAGAGTCACCGAATACTTTGAGTCTAGTTACCCCATGATCCAAAGCTGCTTGAATACCTAGGGCACAAGCTTCGTATTCCGCCATATTGTTTGTGCAATCAAAGTTTAATCTGGCTGTTACTGGTATATACTTCTTTTCGGGAGATATTAAAATAGCTCCGATCCCGTGTCCTAGTAAATTTGAAGCTCCATCGAAGAACATGATCCACTCATTATTCTCTAGTTCTTCATGTTGGATGTGCATTATGTACTCATCTGGAAAATCATCTTGTAGGGATTGATATTCGTCTATTGGTCCATGTGCCAGATAATCTGCTAAAGGGCTTCCTTTGATAGCTTTTTGAGTGACATGAACGATATCAAATTCTGATAAGAGTACCTGCCATCTGGCTATCCTTCCGGTCAAAACGGGTTTTTCAAACAGATATTTGATTGGGTCCATTTTGGAAATCAACCAAGTAGTATGTCTGGCCATATATTGTCGAAGACGTTGAGTTGCCCACACCAATGCACAACATGTTTTTTCGAGTGGTGTATAACGAGTCTCATAGTTTAGAAATTTTTTACTGAGGTAATATATGGCTTGTTCTTTTTTACCCGTGTCATCTTGTTGACCGAGCACACATCCCATGGATTCGTCGAGTACTGAAAGGTAAAGAATCAGGGGCTTTCCTTCCACAGGTGGTACCAGTATCGGGGGATTGGTTAGGCACATTTTGATTTTTTCGAAAGCTTGTTGACATTCGTCGTTCCAAACTTTCGGTTGGTTTTTACGCAATAACTTGAAGATAGGCGTGCATTTGTCCGTTAATTGCGCGATGAACCGTGCGATGTAATTTATTCGGCCCAAGAACCCTCTGATTTCTTTTTCTGTCCTTGGTGGGGGCATTTCTATGATTGCCTTTGTTTTATCAGGGTCCACTTCAATTCCTCTTTTACTAACAATAAACCCAAGGAGTTTTCCTGATCGTACTCCGAATGTGCATTTAGCCGGGTTGAGCTTAATCTGGTATTTTCGAAGTCGATTGAATAACTTCTTTAAATATTGGAGGTGATCTATTTCGTTTTTGGACTTGGTGATCATATCATCCACATATACTTCGATTTCTTTGTGAATCATATCATGAAATAGCGTGACCATAGCCCTTTGGTAAGTAGCCCCTGCGTTCTTGAGTCCAAAAGGCATTACTCTATAGCAGAATGTACCCCATGGTGTAATGAAGGAAGTTTTTTCTCTATCTTCGACGACCAATTTAATCTGGTTATACCACTGCATATCCATCCATGAAAGAATAGAGAGTATTTGTAGCGGTATGATCTACCAGCATATCGATATGTGGTAAGGGAAAATCATCTTTCGGACTTGCACGGTTTAAATCCATGTAATCTACGCATACTCCGATTTTTCCATTTTTCTTTATGACTGGCACAATGTTGGCCAACCATTCGGGGTATTTTGATACAATTAGAAAATTGGCGTCCAATTGTTTTTCTACTTCTTCTTTAATTTTTAAGGACCATTACTGGTTTTACTCTTCGAGTTTTTGCTTAACGGTCGAAATCCCTCTTTTATTGGTAACCGATGTTCTACTATGCTCTTGTCAATCCCAGGCATATCATGGTAGGACCAAGCAAACACATCCATATATTCTCTTAGTAATTGTATTAACCTTTCCACGACATCATTATTAATTTGGGTACCGATGTTTACTTCTTTCTTATCATCTTCGATCCCAAATTGATAGCCTCGGTTTTCTCTCGATGGGGCTGTATTGATTGAGCTTCTTTTTCTAAGAGTCTTTGCATATCCGGGAAATGGTCCCCTCCTCACCTGTCCGACTCAATCCATTCGTCTTCGACTTTCAGATCTTCCAAGGAGTTTTCGATCACAGACATGACTGTATGGGTTATGCTTTGTTTTAGATTCTTTTATTAAATGTATGAGAGAGAAAAGAATGAAAGAGAATATGGATATTAAAAAAATGCCTCATTGTATTGATAGAAGAAAATATTTACAAAGCCCAATTTAACCAAAAATCTCATGATCATGGACAAGGATCACGAGAAATACATCGGAAGCTTTTATTATTTCTTTATGTTTATTGCAAAAAAAAGTAAAAATGATGAGCCCTAATCTGCTGGTCTCCCTTATCCCGTCTTTTACTCGGGCTTTGATAGGGGTTGGTCGTCCACCTTTGGAGTAGATGCGTCAAAGGTAATCCATCCCGCATCTATTAAATCTTGGACCTTATGCTTTAAGGTTATGCAGTTATCTGTAGAATGTCCTGGAGCGTCCGAATGATAGTTGCATTTTTCATTAAGCTTATACCATTCTGGATATGGTGGCTCCATCTTCTTGGGAGGGATGCGTACGAGGAGCTTGGCGTCTAGTAATTTTAACAGCAAGCTTGCATAAGAAGTGGGTATTGAGGTGAACTTCCTTTCTGGTCTACGCGACTTAGTTTGCTGAGAGGAGGAAGAAGGAATGGCCAAGTTGATTGCATTTACGGTTCCTTCTTTCTTTTTCCCGAGGCTCTTTTTAATGAATGGAGTAGAGGAGTTGGAGGAGTTCTGCTGTGCAATCCTTCCGCTCTTCAGACCACCCTTGCTCTACTCTTTCTCCTATAATGACTACATCTGCGAAGAGTGTCGATGTGTTCCCTATCATTTTGTCATAATAAGGACCCGTCAAAGAATTGATGAACATGGATGTAGTCTCTTTGTCGGATAAAGGAGGTTCCACTTGCGCTGCCAATTCCCTCCATCTTTGGGCATATGCTTTGAAGGATTCATCATCTTTCTTGCTTAATAGTTGTAGATCTGCTCTTTCAGGGGTCAGATCGATATTGTATTTATATCGACGAAGAAAGGCATCTGCCAGGTGTCTCCAGGTTTGGATTTGGCCCCCTTCTAGTTGCATATACCAGTTTAAGGCCGATTCAGCTAGACTCTCCTGAAAGCAATGGATCAGGAGTTTCTCATTATCAGCATATGCAGCCATCTTACGGCAGTACATCGTAAGATGGCTTTTAGGGCAAGTTAGCCCTATATATTTCGGGAAATCCGGAGTTTTGAACTTATTAGGGAATTGGATGTCTTTAACGAGGCACATATCAGCTGCCTCTCTTATATCAAAGTTATGTCCTTCCATGGCTCTCAGCCTCTCTTCAAGAGCAATGATTTGTTGCTTTGATATTTCAGGAGCATGAATATGTACTGCTCTTGTATCAGATGGGTCATGCTCACTCTGAGGTTCCTCTTCTTCTTCCTGGTGAGAGGCTTGTCCATTCTGAGGACCCTCTTGATGAAGATTCTGCTGATGCATCATATCTAACATTTGAGCCATTTGTTCTTTCAGCGTATTAAGCTCAGCGGTGAGCTTTCGGTTTTGTTCTTCTAGTTGCTCCATCTTCTTAGCTTTTTGAGCACGAGTGAGGACGGGCGGAAGACCAGCCACCTTCTAAATGATTTTAATGATTCTTATTATAACTTTTATTTTAAATGATTAGTGTGGAACAGATATGCCCTAGGATGAATGTGTTTATGTATGAGAGATTTTATTATGATGATGTTTATGCGTACTTTTCTTAATGCATTGGTTTTCTCTCTTGGTTTTACCACTTATTGAATGATATGGTATGAATGATACGACTTTGCCAAGAATCTTTTTTTTTATAAAAGGTATTTTTATGACTTTAATTTGATTATATATTTTTATGATTTTTAGTTTTTTTTTTATTTTTTTGTTTGTTGTATGATTTCCCTATGCTAATGCATCAATACAAATGCAGCAAACGTATGCACACACAATTCATACATCCACGAGCAGAGCCACGCTTATTTAATCACGAGGTAGGGTTTTCCTGCAGAAACGTGCTTGGTTTAGGTGGTTCTAACTGTTCTCACCAGGCCAAAGGTCCCCAAGGTGCCCCCATTATAGGGACCTCTCAATCTCTCGATCCTCGGGTCATGCACGGAACTCCGTGGCGACACCCTTAGACCAAAAGAAGAGAGTTATCACCTTGAGTTGGTGGTTTTCCGACAACGGCAGTAGCCCTGTGTGCCAACTAACCGATCGTATCTGCCACCCACTCCCTATAGATATTCACTCTTGCCCCCGGGTATAGAGGGACTGTTGTGTGCAAGGGTTTTTGTGTGCAATTTATATTTCAAACAATTTGCGAGAAAATAATCATACAACAATTATTAAAGCCATACAGTAAAAACATACGAGAGGGTAAAGGTGTAATTTCAAATCATTACTTAGTTTGAATTTATCCGTCACTAAATGGGATCAACTCTCTAGCTTCCCAGCGGAGTCGCCATCCGTCGCCGCCGTCCCTTCCGACGTCCGGAGGACGTCTCGAACGTTTATGCGAGCGGTCGCGAAAAGATGGTTTAGACTCGCGTATTTGTTTTAAAATGTGTTCATTGCTTCAACATTGAAAAAGCAAGGTTTTCGAAAAGGGGTTCTTATGGAGTCGCCACCAATATTTTGACCATAAATATTGGAAAAGGATGAAAAGGCATTGATTTTAATAAAAACCAGACTTGGCCATTATAACCAGAGTTAGGTAAGGGAGTTAGTTACGTGTGAGGAAGGTGTTAGCACCCCACAACGCCCCTTTCGGGTTCCCTATGACAGATTAATTCATTTAAGTAAAGACTACGAGAAATTACGCGATTACCCTATTTTATTACATAATATTAAATAGCTATCTACATGATCTTATTCTATATTGCATGCATAAAATAATGAATAAAGCTGAATAAAGCAATAAAAGAGATAAAATAGCTATCTACATGATTTTATTCTACATGGCATAAATAAAGCTAAATAAAACAATGAATAAAGCAATAAAAGAGAAGAGAATTGAAAAGAACCTCCGTAGCAAGCTTGATATTGAGAATCTCGAACTGTGAGGATGCGTTTTGGCAACCCCTCTCTCTACACAGACTCTCCTCACCAATACAAGATCGACCCCACTAAAAATTTAAAGAAGAATCGAATGCCGGAATATAATTCCTTAACCGATTGTTACCTATTTAAGGCAATCGGAAAGATCATTCAAGAGAGGGAGAGAAATAGACAAGTGCTCTGAGTTTTAGAAAGTGTTTCAGAGCTCTCTGGAGTGTCTGTGGTCTGAAAAAGTGACAAATGAGCCTCCTATTTATAGTTTTCGCAGCTGGCGCACTTCGGGACCACCGTCTGGACTGGGACGGCCGTCCCAAATGGCAAAATTACACAGGCTGGGACCCCTTGGGGACCCAGGACGGCCGTCCCACTTTTCTGGGGCTTGGGACGGCCGTCCCAACTTCGGGACGCGCGTCCCAACTGGCTGGAGCAAGTTGGGACGGCCGTCCCACCTTTGGGACGACCGTCTCGACTGTTCTGGCCAGTTTCGCGCGTTTCGGGACTCCGGGAAGCTTTCCTTGCCTGTTTTGGACGTCAGTTGATGCCGATATGCGTCTGTTGAAGTTTTATCTTCATGTAGGAAGTCTCCTTGGCTCTTATTTGTAATGCTAGACGAGCTTTATCTTGTTACGGGTGATCTCCTTTATCTTTATTTGAGAGACCGGGCAAAATTAGGGGTCTACAGGTGGCAGATACGATCGGTTAGTTGGCACACAGGGCTACTGCCGTTGTCGGAAAACCACCAACTCAAGGTGATAACTCTTTTCTTTTGGTCTAAGGGTGTCGCCACGGAGTTCCGTGCATGACCCGAGGATCGAGAGATTGAGAGGTCCCTATAATGGGGGCACCTTGGGGACCTTTGGCCTGGTGAGAACAGTTAGAACCACCTAAACCAAGCACATTTCTGCAGGAAAACCCTACCTCGTGATTAAATAAGCGTGGCTCTGCTCGTGGATGTATGAATTGTGTGTGCATACGTTTGCTGCATTTGTATTGATGCATTAGCATAGGGTAGTCATACAACAAACGAAAAAAAAAAAAAAAAAAAACTAAAAATCATAAAAAACATATAATCAAGTTAAAGTCATAAAAATACCTTTGTCATAAAATAAAATTTATTAGCAAAAATCTTGTAATTCATATCACCTTTTCTTCATAAAAATAAAAAGGGAAGAAGATAGTACTCTCTTCATCAAAATCCATAAACATTCATAAAGATAAGCTCTCTTTTCCAGAAAAACCCAGTATTATCATACATCATATTAGGAATGAAACATGATAATACTTAGAAAAATAAATACTTGCATACATGCATTTACAAAAGCCCGTCTTCATATCATGCATTTTTCACTTCTGTTAGATAATGGAGGGATCTGGTAGTAGACAATTAAAGAAAGTGGAGATCCTTCTGTACCGTGTAGAGAAGCTAAGGCAGTTGTGTACTTACATGCCATCAGAGGTCTGTGCTAGTTTTGAGAAATCTTATGGAAGAATTCTTGACCTCCTAAAGATCAGCATCAATCCAATCTTTGTGAGAGCATTGGTCCATTTCTGGAATCCCAATCTACACTGCTTTGAGTTCTCGCAGTTTGACCTGGTACCAACCTTAGAGGAATACGAACTCATGGTTAGATGGCCTCAGTCAGTGGGGGTTTATGTCTGCTCAGGAGAATATACGACCGTAAGCAAGATTGCTACTATCATACGACTGCCTTCTCATCAATCTGCCCTACAAGGAAAAGGGAATGTCCGAGGTTGGAAAATATTCGTAATAGAAGACCATTTGACCTCTTTAGTTGAAAAGGAAGATTGGTCTACATTCAACAAAACTCTAGCATTGGCAATGTTCGGAATCATATTATTCCCATTTCATGCGAATATTGTGGATCATGCTTGCGATGGATGCATTCTTTGCCCGGGAGGTATATTCAAAAAGTCCTATACCTACAATCCTTGCTGATACCCTGCTCTCGATAGAATTTTGCCGACAGAAACAAGGAAAGACACTCAGATGTTGTACCCCACTGCTATATGTATGGGGTGTTACTCACTTTTATGCCTCAAGCCACATGGGTATATTTCCTGACCCTTTAAGAAGTTTCTCAAAAATTCCTCTTCAACATCGTCAAGCCTTAGAATGGAAAACCGAGTTAGAAAACTGGAATATAGAGCATGTATCATGGGTTTGCCCTTGGTTCCGACCCGGTTATATTCTCATACAATGCGGAGACTACCCGAGTATACCACTTCTAGGTCTCAGAGGTTGTATAGCTTACTCTCCTAAAATGGCTATGAGACAACTTATGAGAACTCAGACTGCGCCAACCCAAGAAGAGCTTAGAGGGCTGAGTCTATGCCACTATTCCCATGACTTTGAAGAAGTGTCTGCTGTCCGGAAAGCATGGGAAAGACCAGTCTACCTGGGGGATAAAGAACTCGGAAAGGCTCAGACATCTACATCCCTTGAATATGAAAAATGGAGGAAAAATAGAGGGATACCTCTACCATCTGCTGCATTCACTAAAGCGTTAGTCAGCAAAGAGCTACAATTGCAGGTCAATGCCTTAAACAAAAAGGTTGAAGTCATGGAAACTCAGCTGAGGGCTTTTGAAGAAAAAGAGCAAGAATCAGCCATTATAATAGATGGTCTAAAAAGGCAATGCAAAAAGAAGGACCATGAGATAGAGCTTCTCAAGAATGATTATGCTGACTACCAAGAAGAAGCTAAACAAACACTGAAAATTCCAAGGCTTGAACAAGATAGTATATTCCAAGACATGAATGACGAAATAACGCGTTTTGAGATTGCACTTGCGGAACAGGCAAAAATGATCAAGTTGATACAGGATGACTTAACGGGAACTCGGTCAGAAGCACAAAAGTGGTGGGAAACCGCTGAAAAATACAAAAAAAGCCTAGATGAGATGCATGATAAAGAAAAAAATGGACTAGCTCAGTATGGTCAATTACTTCGTGAAAGGGACCAAGTAAAAGAGAGGTCTGACCAACAACACGCCTTGATCGTTCATCTAGAGGAAAAGATGAGAGAAGCTCGTCGATATAGTGAAGATATGAGTCAAGCGGTACACGAGCAAATCAAGATACTCGGAAACCATGTGAGAACAGCTGAAGATGAATTACGAAGAAAGCCTAATTTACCTATAGGATTCTTCAAGCTTTTCCGTTTTTGTCAGCACTTGCTCCAAAGCATTGTATAGAAGGATTTACACTTTCTAATAAAAGGATTTATTTTTCTCTCCTTAAATTGTCTATTGCATTCATAAGCTGCATACATTCATATATCCCTCCTCACTTTAATAATAAAGATAATAAAAAGAAAGGATTAACTGATGTGCTTTCCACAAATCAGAAAAATGGAAAAGAGGCCTTTCGTCATCAAAATCTCTACGACAGTCGATAAACCCGAAGATGATAATAAACAAGCACCATTGGTTATTCCAATTGACAAAAGGGAGAAGGCAATAACACCTATACGTTTATTCGTGCCTCGTCCTTTCCCTTATTTATCAAATAAAGCTGTACCTTGGAGATACTCAGAAGAATCGCCAGTTAATCAGGATATCTCCAACATAGCCGGTATTGGGGGCATGACTCGAAGTGGAAGAATATATTCCCCCAATGAATTGCCAGATAACACTTCTAAAGACAAGGCAAAAGATAAGGTACAAAATAAGGCCGAAGAGGAAAAAGAATCAAAGGAGGAGACAGATGAGTTACTCCAATACATAAGACAAAGTGAGTACTCCATCATCGATCAACTCAATCGTACTCCAGCGAAGATAACTTTGTTATCACTCATCATGAGTTCGGAACCACATCGAAACGCACTGTTAAAGGTTTTGAATGAATCCTTCATACCGCATACAATATCCCAAGACAAATTCGAAGGGATTATTGGTAATATTACAGCCAATAATCATCTTACTTTCACAAATGAAGAACTCCCTTTAGAAGGGTCAGATCACAACAAGCCCTTGCATATTTCTGTTAAATGCAAGGAATATCTCATTTCCAAAGTTCTAGTGGATAATGGGTCATCCCTAAACGTTATGCCTAAAAACACACTTGACAAGATAATAGTGCAAGGAACCCACATGCGCCCGAGTAATACAATTGTTCGAGCCTTTGACGGATCAAGACGAGAAGTAGTAGGAGAGATCAATCTACCAATTCAAATTGGACCTACTATCTTTAACATAAACTTCCATGTGATGGATATCACACCAGCATATAGCTGTCTCCTTGGTAGACCTTGGATTCATAGCGCTAAAGCAATACCTTCAACGCTCCACCAGAAAGTCAAGTTTGTGACAGATGATAAACTCGTCACAGTTCAAGCCGAAGAAGACTTTCTGATCAGCAAACCGTCTGTCCAGCCATATGTGGATGCGGCTGAAGAGGCTCTCGAAACATCTTTTCAAGCACTTGAGATTGCCAACATAGAAAGACTTCCTGGTAATACAAAGGTGGCTCATATGATGAAAAGATATGGATATCGCCCAGGACAAGGGCTCGGAAAGAATACTCAAGGAATAAAAGAACTACCAGATTTCAAAGATAATCCTTTAAGATATGGTTTAGGGTACGACCCTACGAAAGATCAAACCATACGAAAAGCAGAGAAGTCTTATCCCTCGAAGATGATATTTCGAAAAGGAGGGATATTAGCGCAAAGGGTAGCGTTAGTCGTTAGGTGTCCTTCTTTCGATTCTAAGGGATGTAAACCTAATGACTATTAGAGATCACTCCTCGGGGTATGCCCGTCCCCCGAGCATCTCTAGGGCACACATTTCTCCAAAATTACAAAAAGAATGCTATTCTTACTATCTGTTTCTCTTCTTGCTAAATATGTCTATACCCCATTTTCAATAAACAAGGTTTAGATAGACGTTTTGTTCCAAATGCGTCCGAACAATTAAAGCGCCGCAAAGTAAAGTAAAAATGATTGATTAACTAGAAACACAAATGAAATCTATATTGACAAAGTCAAGTTTCGACAATGTTGTGAAAAAATATAATATATGTGCATATAAAAGAAAAGCCCGTCGAGGTCAAAGGCCGAGACAAGAAAATAAAAGGGCAAAATACCCGGCAGGAAACCCACAAAGGGGGCTGCACAAAAGTTAGGGTAAACCCGGCAGGAGACCCGAACAATAATAAAGGTCAGCCTGGGCAAAAGTTAGGGTTATCAAAAATCCGCTAGGTATTCCTTAAAAATAAATACAAAAAGGGTAAACCTAGACAAAAGTTAGGACATAAGCACAACATCCTAGACTGAAAACCTGAAAGGGCGGTCTAGGGAAGTTAATCGATCACAAAAGGCGCCATAAACCAATAAGCAACGACGCCACATCATAAGAATGAAACGTTTATTTAAACTAGCCTAAACACCGACCAACCTTGGCCAGCCATTCTTACAGAGACCTCTATTATAAAAAATATCCCTCTAAAACACAAGCCCTTGTTGTGAATCCTTTTCTTTCTTTTCTCTTGACCATTTCATCATAAAGCATTCAAGTAATAAGGGGAATGTGGAAATATAGTGATCAATAGGAAGGTTGAAATTCCTAAGGAAAGGAAGAGGGGCATTGATATGGCAGTTACCCTGTAAACAACAGATTGCTCTTCGGCAATGGCAAGAAAAATCCAAGAAGGCAAATCATGTGCAGCCAAGCTTGTTAATCAGAAGAAACATGATGACAGAAAGGAACAGCACCAGGAATGCGCCCAAAGTCAAAGCACATCAGTTAAAACTTTCGAAATATTAACTGAAATAGATCATAGGATGCATATCATGAAACATTACATGCATTAAAACATAAATGAAGGGAATCCTATCTTCAAACTTAGCAAAAAAACATGAAAATTAAGTCAAAAAAAAAAAAAAAAAAAAACCCCTCCAGCAGCTCGAGACGGCCGTCCCAAAGTCGGGACGGCCGTCCCAAGTCCCCAAATTCAGTTGGGACGCGCGTCCCAGGTGGGACGGCCGTCCCACATTCCCGCTGAAGGCCCCTGTGCATTTTTTTCAATTGAGATGGCCGTCCCAACCCAGACGGCCGTCCCAAATTGCCTGGCGCGCCCTATAAGTGCTAGGCGCGGGTTTGAGCTTCTGCATCCCATTCCAGGCTTTCTATCTTGCTTCTTCTCCTTTCCTGCACATTTCTAGCATTCTTAAGCGAGTATGGAGCACGAAGAATCTTCATCTAGGAGAAAACGCTCTAGAAACCCTGCTAGAGGAACTACTACAGTCAGCACTCAACTAGCAGAATTGCACCAACTACGGCTGGTAAATATCCAGCAATTCTCCTGGTACCCCACACTGCAATTGGACTTCGAAATCCTAGCTACATTTGGCTGGGATCAAGATGTCAGAAGATACATCCACAACATTGGATGGGACTTTCTGCTCCGCGAGCTACCTACTCGGATCCATCGCACTGCCACGATGGAATTTCTTGCTTCTGTCAACATGGTGGAAATGCCATCTTCAATTCCTGGGGTGCCACCAACTCAAGCTGTCTCCTACCTGGATGGATGGAGCCTACCGGACCACTGCTCCGGATGACTTTAATGTCATTATGGGTTTCTGCCAGCGAGCAGATACAAGAACTCCAGAGTACCGGTCCGCGTATTTGGAGAAGCCCGCTGCTCTCACCACCGCTACCATGTGGAAGGAGATCACTGGGCTGTCATCCCGCCATCAAATCCGAAGGGTGCAGCTTTTTCTCCTCCACTCCGCGTATGTCATAAATTGTTGGCCGGGACCATACACAGCGGAAGGAGAGCCAAGGAAAGGTAACTCGGCCGACCTTTTCATTGTTTACTCGTATGCACCAGGGGCATAGGTGCAACCCAGGGTATGCCTTCCTCAAAGCCGTCAAGGATTGCGGCACTCGTGGTCCAGCGAGGAGCGATCATAATAGCTCCCTTTCTCACCCCTCTAGCCGAGTATTGGGGATGTAGCGACGGAGAAGACATCCCGGCTAGTCTTCGACCGGAGCCTATCAATGGCGGAGTGCCGGCCCATATGAACATCCTCGGCGAGGCAAGGTGTAGGGTTTATTTTAAACCCAATCCTCTCTATCTCTATGGACATGCGGGATTTCGACACGCCACAGGATATCCCCACCACTTCGGAATCCCGGCAGCGAGTCCTACGACCCCGACTATGCTGGCCTATACAGGCGCCTGGATGATGAGCATGCCTACATGGAAGGGCAATTCCAGTTTATGCGACAGCAGTTTGGTCAGCTAACCATGAGGCAAGACAGGACGGACCGCCAAATAGAAAATCTGGTCCAGACCCAGGCGAGGTTCCAACGCCGCCTGCTCCGCCGCTTCCCTTCTCCAGCACCATCCGCTCACTCCAGTCCCGAGGCAGACGATTAGGAGGTTTTACGATGCTTTCTAGTAGTTCAAAAATGTTTGAATGTATTATCCAAAAAAAAAATATATATATAATAAATAAAAGTTGTTATTTTCATTTGCATCTTGAAAAGCCTACGTGTAAAATAAAAAGGCACACGTAATATAGCGAAAAGCCAGATTTCAAATAACTCGCGTCGATCGCGAAAGAAAAAGGCGAAATCAAAACTATTTCAGCAAGAATAAAATAGTTTCAAGGAAACTCGCTCTGACCTTCTACATCAATAAAAGAAGGTACATTGAAAAAAGGCCAACGGAAAGGCTTGATCATCCCCAAGCGGATCCTTGCCTACTCCAGAGGCAAGACAAAAAGATTACCTCACGACTCAGCCTCATCACCACGTGAGTCATCAAGCACACTCATTCAAGAGTCGCCACTCCATTCCCCAAAGAAGAATAAGGACTACACAAGAGTCCATCGAAAGAAAGCACAGAATTAAATCACCCAAACCACTGGGGGGCAACAAAAAGAAAGAAGAGAAAAGCCTTTCATCCTCTAACGAAGGCCACTGCATGAAAAAGCCAAAAGAAAATCCCCAGAAAGAGCACATCAAGAAAAATCTACAAAAGCAGAAAAGAAGAAATTTCCATCCCTAGGAGACCAATAAAATTCCCCAGGGATCATTACAAAGAGAAGAGAAAATATATATCTTTCCATCTAACGTGCATAAAAGGCGCACATACAAACCCATTCCCCAGCAGAAATAAAAGCATAGACAAAAGCCAGTTCAAGCAATAAGGAATCAAAAACTCCATTCTCCCTCTAAGGGGGGAATTCAAAAGAGATCTCAGTCAGAACAATCAAATTCTCAAAAGAAAAAAAATTTTCACCGGTGAGCTTACAACAGAACTACTGTTTGCTCAAAATAAGCAAAGAGCTAATATCCCAGAGAAATGGGAAATCAACCTATGCCAGAGGTAATGCAAGCCCAAAAGCATAAAACTCTTCACCATTGCTGAAGCAATTGCCTAATCAAGAGGCACAATCAAAGTCCCCAATAAATTCCTGCCTAAAAGGCAACCAACGAAGAATCCCCGGTAAGACCGGATGACTAAAATAGAAAAGTCAAAAAGAAAGAAAATCAATCATTCCTCATGGAATAGGCGCATGATCAGAGACAATAAGTCGCCAGAAACCGGATGAGGGTTCGTACTCATCAATAAAAAAAAAAAAAAAAAAAAAAGATATACCAAAAATTTCATACCGGGTGGGGGTACATACTCACCTAAGCCTTGCACAACGGGGCTTACAAAAAAAAAAAAAACTTCATACCGGGTGGGGGTACGTACTCACCTAAGCCTTGCAGAATGGGGCTTACCAAAAACTTAATATCGGGTGGGGGTACATACTCACCTAAGCCTTGCAGAACGGGGCTTACCAAAAACTTCATACCGGGTGAGGGTACGTACTCACCTAAGCCTTGCAAAACGGGGCTTACCAAAAACTTCATACCGGGTGGGGGTACGTACTCACCTAAGCCTTGCAGAACGGGGCTTACCAAAAACTTCATACCGGGTGAGGGTAAGTACTCACCTAAGCCTTGCAGAACGGGGCTTACCAAAAAGTTCATAACGGGTGAGGGTAAGTACTCACCTAAGCCTTGCAAAACGGGGCTTACCAAAAACTTCATACCGGGTGAGGGTAAGTACTCACCTAAGCCTTGCAGAACGGGGCTTACCAAAAACTTCATACCGGGTGAGGGTACGTACTCACCTAAGCCTTGCACAACGGGGCTTACCAAAAACTTCATACCGGGTGAGGGTACGTACTCACCTAAGCCTTGCAAAACGGGGCTTACCAAAAACTTCATACCGGGTGAGGGTAAGTACTCACCTAAGCCTTGCAGAACGGGGCTTACCAAAAACTTCATACCGGGTGAGGGTACATACTCACCTAAGCCTTGCAGAACGGGGCTTACCAAAAACTTCATACCGGGTGAGGGTAAGTACTCACCTAAGCCTTGCAGAACGGGGCTTACCAAAAACTTCATACCGGGTGAGGGTAAGTACTCACCTAAGCCTTGCAAAACGGGACTTACCAAAAACTTCATACCGGGTGGGGGTACGTGCTCACCTAAGCCTTGCAAAACGGGGCTTACCAAAAACTTCATACCGGGTGAGGGTAAGTACTCACCTAAGCATTGCAGAACGGGGCTTACCAAAAACTTCATACCGGGTGGGGGTACGTACTCACCTAAGCCTTGTAGAACGAGGCTTATCAAAAACCTTGCAGAACGGGGTTCATACCAGATGGGGGTAGGTACTCATCAGAGTTAGTCAAAATGCAGACTCCTACCAGGTGAGGGTAAGTACTCACCAGAACATTATATAGTAAAACTCAAACACCAGATGGGGGTGTATACTCATCAAGCCTTACAAAAAGGAGCTTACCCGACGAGGGTTCATTCTCATCAAACCAGATAGGGGTTGGTACCTATCAAAACTATTCATCATCCAGAGGATCAGCAACGTCAGCAAAGCGACATTCGAAGGATAGCCTAGGGCAAAAAGGGTTAACTCCTTCTCCTACCGGCTAATCTTATCGGCATATTAGGCCAATAAATTAGCTAGGCGAGGAGAAGGGGGGCAGCTGTAGACCCCTAATTTTGCCGGTCTCTCAAATAAAGATAAAGGAGATCACCCGTAACAAGATAAAGCTCGTCTAGCATTACAAATAAGAGCCAAGGAGACTTCCTACATGAAGATAAAGCTTCAACAGACGCATATCGGCATCAACTAACGTCCAAAACAGGCAAGGAAAGCTTCCGGAGTCCCGAACGCGCGAACCGGCCGAGCAGTCGAGACGGCCGTCCCAAAGGTGGGACGGCCGTCCCAACTTGCTCCGGCCAGTTGGGACGCGCGTCCGAGGTTGGGGCGGCCGTCCCAAGCCCCAGAAAAGTGGGACGGCCGTCCCGGGTCCCCGGGGGTCCCGGCTGTGTAATTTTGCCATTTGGGACGGCCGTCCCGAGTCCGAGACGGTGGTCCCGAAGTGCGCCAGCTGCGAAAACTATAAATAGGAGGCTCATTTGTCACTTTTTCACACCCCAGACACTCCAGAGAGCTCTGAAACACTTTCTAAAACTCAGAGCACTTGTCTATTTCTCTCCCTCTCTTGAATGATCTTTCCGATTGCCTTAAATAGGTAACAATCGGTTAAGGAATTATATTCCGGCATTCGATTCTTCTTTAAATTTTTAGTGGGGTCGATATTGTATTGGTGAGGAGAGTCTGTGTAGAGAGAGGGGTTGCCAAAACGCATCCTCACAGTTCGAGATTCTCAATATCAAGCTTGCAACGGAGGTTCTTTTCAATTCTCTTCTCTTTTATTGCTTTATTCATTGTTTTATTTAGCTTTATTTATGCCATGTAGAATAAAATCATGTAGATAGCTATTTTATCTCTTTTATTGCTTTATTCAGCTTTATTCATTATTTTATGCATGCAATATAGAATAAGATCATGTAGATAACTATTTAATATTATGTAATAAAATAGGGTAATCGCGTAATTTCTCGTAGTCTTTACTTAAATGAATTAATCTGTCATAGGGAACCCGAAAGGGGCGTTGTGGGGTGCTAACACCTTCCTCACACGTAACTAACTCCCTTACCTAACTCTGGTTATAATGGCCAAGTCTGGTTTTTATTAAAATCAATGCCTTTTCATCCTTTTCCAATATTTATGGTCAAAATATTGGTGGCGACTCCATAAGAACCCCTTTGCGAAAACCTTGCTTTTTCAATGTTGAAGCAATGAACACATTTTAAAACAAATACGCGAGTCTAAACCATCTTTTCGCGACCGCTCGCATAAACGTTCGAGACGTCCTCCGGACGTCGGATGGGACGGCGGCAACAATCCACAGGGGCCATCCTTGTGGCTCCCCTCATCACCCCCCTAGCAGAGAGAATGGGGTGCCCCGGCCGGGAAGAGCTGGCCCGCAATCTGAGACCCGAGCCCATTAATGGGCCAATGCTGGTCAGCATGGGGATGCTGATACGCCGGGGAAATCAGTTCGCCCTGCACCCCACCCTGGACTTTGAGCTGGACCTCCAGGGCATAGTGGCGATGCAGGATGCGCCCACATCACCCAGCTCCCAGCGGCAGCGGCAGCAGCAGCAGCAACATCAACAACCACCACCATACACGGAGGACTTTGCTGGCCTCCACCTACACATAAACGATCTGAGCTAGCAGATCGGCCAAATGACGATATGGCAAGAGCAGCTGACCCAGTGGCGGCAGGTCTAAGACGCTCGCCAACAGGCCCTTCAAGAGGGCCAAGACGAGATCCGCCAAGAGCAGCAAAGGATGCGGCAGGATTGGGCGGCACACCAGGAGGATTACAACGATGAAATCCAGGAACAAACCGACTTCCGCTACAACATGTATAAATATTTTCCCCACCGCACTCCTTCTGATGATGACTCTTAGGGATTGTACTGGTTAAAGAAAGAAAAAGGTCGCTGTAATAAAATTTTCTATGAATAAAATTTTATTTTCCGCATCCTTTGCCTTCTCTTGCAAAAGCCAGCATAACAAAAAAAAAAACTTAAAAAAGAAAAAGGCACACGCTCAATAAAAAAAGCCAGAATCCAAAATCGCGAGAAAAAAGAGATAAAAACCGCGAGAAAAAGGCAAGATAAAACAACAGAATTCCAACTACTCATCAAGAGTTGAGCAAAACAAAGATAACCCGACCAACCAGCAAGATTCGGATAACCACAATCAAATCAGAAACAAAAAATCCCCAGCAACCAATGAAGCTGGATGAACAGCAAACCAGATTTCCGGCAACCCGGATGACCATTCCAGAAAGGTCCAAACCACAAGACACAAGAATCGCTCCCCAGTGAATCGGCGCATGGGCCACCTGAATAGTAAGCCGCCACTACCACCCTGATGGGGGGCTCATACCCATCCGGTCCCACACAACGGACTGTAACTACCAGCCTGATGGGGGTTCATACCCATCCAGTCCCACACAACGGACTGTAATTACCAGCCTGATGGGGGGTTTATCCCATCAACCGAAGGATCGGCTACATCAGAAGTAGTATCCGGAGGTTCTACCACGCATCAACCGAAGGATCGGCTACGTCAGAAGTAGTATCCGGAGGTTCTACCACGTGTCAACCAAAGAGATCGGCTACGTCAGAAGTAGTATCTCAGAGGTGCACAAATACCACATCTCCCCAGAGGATCATCTGCCACAAGACGGTACATCCGAAGGGCAACCGGGCAAGAGGGTCAACTCCTTTACCTTCCTGTCTACCTGTCTGGCACAACAAAGCCAACAGCTGACTAGTCAGGTAAAGGGGGGGCAGCTGTAGACCCCAAATCTTGCCCGACCTCAGAATAAAGTCAGAAAGCGTCCTATTTGAAGACGGTCGAAGCTTAACAAGTCACTAGGAGAGACTATTAGGCTCCCGTACCAGGATAGGAGGGTTTTTTGGCCCGAAAATAAAGTTTCTCGCCCTGAAGGGACGAGACCGCCGTCTGGATTTCCCAGACCGCCGTCTCGTCTCAGCGCCAGGACGAGACCGCCGTCTCGAAATTCCAGACGGCGGTCTCGTTACCTGCAAAAGTCGAGACGGCGGTCTGGATTTTCCAGACGGCGGTCTCGATTCCTGCCTTGTCGAGATGGCGGTCTGGATTTCCCAGACGGCGGTCTCGACCCACTGCCATGGACGAGACGGCGGTCTGGAATTTCCAGACGGCGGTCTCGACCCTGTCAGAGGAGACGGCGGTCTCGACCTGTCAGGCGCAAAAAACTATAAATAGGGGCGTCATTTCTCCCTTTTTCCACACACAGCAGCAAGAGCTCTCCCTTCTCTCTAGACTTTCTCTCTCTAAGAATCCCTCCGAGGCATTTCCAGAGTTTCTGAGAGTTGTAGAGTGAAGGGTTGCCAAAACGCACCCTCTCTTTTATATATAAAAGCTTGCTTTAGAGGTGCATATCCTCACTCTCTATTTTTTATTAATGCTATTTAAATTACGCAATAGAAGCTAGGGTCATGTAGTCATATATTTAAATACCGCATAATAAAGGGGTAAAAACGCTATTTTCCAGTTTAATTATTCATTCAAGCTAGCCAGCCTATCATAGGGAACCCGAAAGGGGCGTCGTAAAGGAACTAACACTTCCTTTACACGTAACTAACTCCCTTACCCAACTCTGGTTCTAATGACCAAAGTTGGTTTTTGAAAACCAACGCCTTTTTAAACCCCTTTTCCGATGTTTATGGTAAAAATGTCGGTGGCGACTCCATAGAACCCAAATTAAATAAATCCCTGGGTTAGCTCAGTTATCGGACAACTCAGGGATACTTTTGAAAACCTCGCCCCTAGGTTAGCCCGATTATCAGACAACCTAAAGGCATTGTAACAACCAATAAAAACGCGAAAACAAGAGGGTCGAAAAACCATCGCGTCGCTCCGACCGCGCCCCTTTTTGGGAGGCGGCGATAGGTAATAGCGTAATTTCTTGTTGTCGCCACCGTCCATTCCGACGTCCAGGGACATCTCGAACGTTTATGCGAGCGGTCGCGAAAAGATGGTTTAGACTCGCATTTTTTGTTAAAATCATGTTCATTGCTTCCGAGGTGCTCAACAACTGAACTATCCTCTAATAAAAGCAAGGTTTTCGAAAAGGGGTTCTTTTGGAGTCGCCACCAATGTTTTGACCATAAACATTGGAAAAGGATAAAAAGGCGTTGATTTTATTAAAAACCAAACTTGGCCATTATAACCAGAGTTAGGTAAGGGAGTTAGTTATGTGTGGGGAAGGTATTAGCACCCCACAACGCCCCTTTCGGGTTCCCTATGACGGATTAATTCGTTAAGTGAAGATTATAAGAAATTATGCTATTACCCTATTTTATTCATACAACATTTAAATATGGCTATCTACATGATTTTATTTACATTTCATATATATATATATATATATATAAAGCAATAAATAACGCGAGTAAAAGAGAAGAGATTTGAGAAGAACCTCCGTAGCAAGCTTTATATTGCAATTCTTTTACAATAAGGACGCGTTTCGGCAATCCTCGCTCTACAACGACTCTCCTCACGAATACAGACTCGACTCGACTAAGATCTTATAGAAGAATCGAATGCCGGAATGTAATTCCTTAACTGATTGTTACCTATTTAAGGCAATCAGAAAGATCATTCGAAGTAGGGAGAGAAGAAGACAAGTCTTGGGAGTTGTCTGGTGTGTTCAATAGTGGCAAATGAGCTTCCAATTTATAGTTTTCGCTGCCTGCACACTTGGGACACGCATCTGGGTTGGGACGACCGTCTGGGTTGGGATGGCCGTCCCAACTGCATGTTTTACAAAGGCTGGGACGCCCTGGGGAGCTGGGACTGGCAGTTCCACTTGGGACGGCCGTCCCACTTGGCCAGGGAAGGTTGGGACGACCGTCTCGACCTTGGGACGACCGTCTCGACCTGTTTTGGCCAGCTTTCGTGTTCTGGGACCCCCGGGAAGCTTTCCTTTGTGTAGTCGGACGTCGTTTGATGCCGATAAATGCCTGTTAAAGCTTTATCTTTATATAGGAAGTCTTCTTGGCCTTTATAGAGATGTCAGTCGAGCTTTGTTCTTTGTTGTAGGAAGTCTCTTTAGCCTTTATTGAGAGACCGGGCAAAATTAAGGGTATACAGCTGCCCCCCCTTCACCTGCCTGACTAATCTGTTGGCTTAACATGCCGACAAAATTAGTTGGTAGGTGAAGGAGTTAACCCTTTTGCCTGGTTATCCTTCGGATGCTTCTTTGCTGATCCTCCGGATGATAAATATTTTTGATAGGTACCAACCCCTATCTGGTTTGAGCCTTACTTTGTAAGGCTCTGGTGAGTACTTACCCTCACCCGGTATGAGTCTGCATTTCGCTAGACTCTTGTGGGTACCTACCCCCACTAGGTATAAACCTTGTTTTGCAAGGCTTTGGTGAGTACCTACCCTCACCCGGTATGAGTTCGCATTTCGCTAAACTCTTGTGGGTACTTACTTCCGAGGTGCTCAACACTGAACTATCCTCTAACAGGAGTAAGGTCTTTGCAACCCGTTTTTGTTAATGCTTAGGTGAGTATTTTACTCCACCTAATGCATCTTGCTAAGTTTTGATGAGTACCTACTCTCATCCGGTACAAACCTTATTTTATAAGGTTTTGGTGGGTACCTACCCCCACCCGGTACGAATCTGCATTCTTGCTAAATTCTGAACGAGTCTCGTTCTGCAAGACTTTGGTGGGTACCTACCCCCACCCGGTCCGAACCCCGTTTTGCAAGGCTCTGATGGGTACCTACCCCCACCTGGTCCGAATCTGCATTTTGACAGATTCTGATGGGTACCTACCCCCACCTGGTCCGAATCTGCATTTTGACAGATTCTGATGGGTACCTACCCCCACCTGGTTCGAATCTGCATTTTGACAGATTCTGATGGGTACCTACCCCCACCTGGTCCGAACCCCGTTTTGCAAGGCTCTGATGGGTACCTACCCCCACCTGGTCCGAATCTGCATTTTGACAGATTCTGATGGGTACCTACCCCCACCTGGTCCGAACCCCGTTTTGCAAGGCTCCGATGGGTACCTACCCCCAGCTGGTCCGAATCTGCATTTTGACAAATTCTGATGGGTACCTACCCCCACCTGGTCTGAATCTGCATTTTGACAGATTATGATGGGTACCTACCCCCACCTGGTGTGAATCTGCATTTTGATAGATTCTGATGGGTACCTACCCCCACCTGGTCCGAATCTGCATTTTGACAGATTCTGATGGGTACCTACTGAAAGAATTAATGGTTGAGTTCAAGAGGGGGGGTGAATTGAACTTTAAAACTTTTTCGCAAAACTTACTTTCTTTTGGAAGAATGAGTTACCTTTATTCAATCTTTGCAAAGGTAATTTGGTTTAAACACAGGAAGTTTATATACAGAAAATAAAAGAGATGAAGGAAGAAATTTAACACACAAATTTATACTGGTTCACTCTAATCCAGAGCTACATCCAGTTCTTGACAAACCTATCAAGTTCCACTAATTCCAAGTGAAAATTACAACCAGTGGATACTCGCCAATCTACCCCAAGAACTATCTTGCAAACCCACAAGATAGACTCTTGAAAACCACCCAGTAACCAAATCCAGTTACTGTACCAAGTGCAGATCACAATCCAACCTGCACAATCACACTTTTACAAAAGAGTATGGAAAGAAAAAACCTGGACTTGAAGTTCTAATTGTCCAGAACAAATTCTAACAGCACTTTCTCTCTTTGATTGACCACAATTCTGATCACAGCACCTTATGATATGAAAAGATTCTTGAATGCAGAGAAAGTCACGTATATGAAAGTTTCACAGATTGATTTCACAAGTTTTCTCAAGTAGTGTGTTGTATGTATTTCAAAAGATAGATCAATTCTGTATATATAGAGTAAAACATAGAATCAGAACGTTTCATCTGTCAAAAACTGTTTCAGAGAGTCAAAAGATCGATTAGTTTGAAGTATAACAGGTTAGACGAGACTCTGATCGATTAGAACTGAAGTATGATCGATCAGACCGAGTTATGATCGATTAGAATGAAACTATGATCGATCAGAATACATTTCAATCGATTAAAACATCGATTCAATCGATTGATTTCATTTAAAGCTCCATTCAATCGATTGATTCGAGTTTTTAATGGATTGAAACAGCTTTATGAAAAATGACAGCTCTCTGTTTCAATCGATTAAAAATCATTTCAACAGATTGAAATCCTGCAAATACTTAGTTAATAAAATAGCCTCTCTGTTTTAACAGATTAAAAAATATTTCAACAGATTGATTTTCTGAAAAACTCTTAGACTGAAAAAAATAGTCTTTCTGTTACAACAGATTAAAATTCATTTCAACAGATTGAAAATGCGAAACTTTTGATATTGAAAAATTCATTGAGTTATTTTAACTTGTTGATTCCGCGAATCAATCAATTGAAAATACGACTATGTATGACCACTTATTATGTTGAGTGATTTTAACAGATTGAAAATCCTTTTCAACAGATTGAAAAACTTAGTTTGTTCTTTTAATACTTAATTGTTAGTTTTTCATGCAGAAAAATGATTTTCAATGAGATGCAACATTCTAAGGCGCTTATCACAAAATATAATGGACTATCAAGAGATTAAGTGCTTAAACTGAAAACCTAATCATCTTGTCGCCGCCGTCTCAAAAGAGAGAGGGTCGGTCGGAGCGACGCGATGGTTTTTCGACTCTTCTATTGTTTTCGCGTTTTTATTGGTGGTTACAACGCCTTTAGGTTGTCCGACAACCGGGCTAACCTAGGGGCGAGGTTTTCAAAAGTATCCCTGAGTTGTCCTATAACCGGGCTAACTCGGGGATTTATTTAATTTGGGTTCTATGGAGTCGCCACCGATATTTTTACCATAAACATCGGAAAAGGGGTTTAAAAGGCGTTGGTTTTCGAAAACCAACTTTGGTCATTAGAACCAGAGTTGGGTAAGGGAGTTAGTTACGTGTAAAGGAAGTGTTAGTTCCTTTACGACGCCCTTTCGAGTTCCCTATGATAGGCTGGCTAGCTTGAATAAATAATTAAACTGGAAAATAGCGCTTTTACCCTTTTATTATACGGTATTGAAATTTACGACTACATGGCCCTAGCTTCTATTGCATATATTAAAAAGCGGTAAAATCTAGAAGGAGAAAGAATATGCACCTCCAAAGCAAGCTTTATGTATTCTCTTCAAAAGAGAGGGTGCGTTTTGGCAACCCTTCACTCTACAAACTCTCGGAAAACTCCGGAAATGCCTCGGAGGGATCCTAAAGAAGATTTAGAACGCTCGAAATGCTCCTAAAGACACTCAGAAACTCCGGAAATGCTTCGGAGGGATTCTTAGAGAGAGAAAATCTAGAGAGAAGGGAGAGCTCGTGAATTCCTGTGTGGAAATGAGGGGGAGCGCCCCTATTTATAGTTTTTCGCGCCTGACAGGTCGAGACCACCGTCTGGAAAGTCCAGACCGCCGTTTCGTCCATGGCAGAAATCGGGACCGCCGTCTGGAAAATCCAGACCGTCGTCTCGTCCATGGCAGAAATCGAGACCGCCGTTTGGAAAATCCAGACCGCCGTCTCGACTTTGCGGGAGACGAGACCGCCGTCTGGAAAATCGAGACGGCGGTCTCGTCCTGGCGTTGAGACGAGACGGCGGTCTGGTCCTTCCAGACGGCGGTCTCGTCCCTTCAGGGCGAGAAACTTTATTTTCGGGCCAAAAAACCTTCCTATCCTAGTACGGGGGCCTAATAGTCTCTCCTAGTGGCTTGTTAGGCTTTGGCCGTCTTCAAATAGGAAGCTTTCTGACTTTATTTTGAGGCCGGGCAAGATTTGGGGTCTACAGCTGCCCCCCTTTACCTGACTAGTCGACTGTTGGCTTGTTGTACCAGACAGGTAGACAGGAAGGTAAAGGAGTTGACCCTCTTGTCCGGCTACCCTTTGGATGTCCCGTCTTATGGCGGATGATCCTCTGGGGAGATGTTGTGTTTGTGCGCCTCTAGGATACTACTCTTGACGTAGCCGATCCCTTTGGTTGACACGTGGTAGAACCTCTGGATACTACTCTTGACATAGCCGATCCTTCGGTTGATGGGTATAAACCCCCCATTAGGCTGGTAGTTGCAGTCCGTTGTGTGGGACTGGATGGGTATGAACCCCCCATCAGGCTGGTACGGTCCGTTGTGTGGGACTGGATGGGTATGAATCCCCCATCAGGGTGGTACGGTCCGTTGTGTGGGACCGGATGGGTATGAACCCCCCATCAGGGTGGTACGGTCCGTTGTGTGGGACCGGATGGGTATGAACCCCCCATCAGGGTGGTACGGTCCGTTGTGTGGGACCGGATGGGTATGAACCCCCCATCAGGGTGGTAATGGCGGCTTACAGTTCCGGTGGCCCATGCGCCGTCAAGGCAGTCCTTGTGTGCTGGTTGATAGGTATAAACCCCCTATCAGGCTGGTACAGTCCGCTGCGTGGGACTGGTGGTGGTGGCGGCTTACTGCTCGGGTAGCTCATGCGCCGTCTCCTGGGGAGTGACTTCTGTATTGGTAGATTGTACTCGTATTTCTTGAATTTTCATCCGGGTTGTGCCGGAAATTTTGTTGGTTGCCCATCCAGTTTTGTTGGTTGCTGGGGATTCTTTATTTTTGTTTTTTTTGAGGTGGTTACCCGACTCTTGCTGGTTGGTCGGGTTGTTTCTTTTTGTGTTCGACTTTTGCTTGGTAGTCGATTTTTATTGGTTAAGGTGATGACTTAATCCTGCCTTTTTCTCGCGGTTTTATCTCTTTTTTCTCGCGATTTTGGATTCTGGCTTTTTATTGTGCGTGTGCCTTTTTCTTTTTCTTTTTCTTTTTTTAGCTTTTTTATTACGCTGGCTTTTGAAAATAAAGGCAAAAGATGCGGGAAATAAAGTTTTATTCATCAGAAATTTTTATTACAGCAGCCTTTTATTTTGAGCAGTACAGACCCTAAGAGTCATCATCATCAGAAGGGGTGCGGTAAGGATATTGCTTGTACATGTGGTAGCGGAAGTCGAGTTGTTCCTGGACTTCATTGTTGTAGTCCTCCTGGAACGTTGCCAAATCTTGCCGTATCCTCTGCTGCTCTTTGCGGATCTCATTTTGGCCCTCCTGCAGGGCCTGTATGCGAGCATCCTGGGTCTGCTGCCACTGGGTCTGCTCTTCTCGCCACATTGCTATTTGGCCGAATTGTTGGCTCAAATAGTCCATGTGCTGGTGCATGCCAGCAAAGTCGTTTGTGTATAGCGGTGGTTGTTGCTGCTGTTGTTGCTGCTGCTGCTGCTGGTGGTGCTGCTGCTGGGAGCCGGGGGATATGGGCACATCCTGCATTGCCACTATTCCTCGGAGGTCCAGCTCAAAGTCCAGGGTGGGGTGCAGGGCGAACTGACCTCCTTGGCGTATCAGCATTCCCATGCTGACCAGCATTGGCCCGTTGATGGGCTCAGGCCGGAGGCTGCGGGCCAGCTCTTCTCGGCCAGGGCACCCCATTCTCTCTGCCAGAGGGGTGATGAGGGGAGCTACGAGGATGGCCCCCGTGGATCTGCTCCCGAAGTCCTTCAGGGCCCTCAGGAAGAAGTACCCTGGGTTGCAGCGCCTCCTCTGGTGCATGCAGTAGAGAGCAAAGAGGTCAGGGAGGGATATCTTACCCTGGCTCTCCTTCCTCCCATGTAGTGTGCCTGCCAGCAGTTTGTGGCAGATGCGGAGGGCCGGCTGTAGTGCGGATCCCCTCATTAAGGTGGGCAGTGTGGTGGCCCCTGTGAGGTCCTGCCACATATCTACAGAGGTGAGATGGGCGGGCCGAGAGCATATGGCCTCTCGGTATTCCCGGGTTAGGGCCTCCTCGGGCCGGATGAATCCAATGGCCATATTGAATTCCTCCAAGGTAGTGGTGTGGTATTGCCCACCCATGTAGTAGTTGACCATTTTGGTGGGCTGCATACCTGAGGCCATAGAGGGGATCTCAACGAGAGAGACCGAGGCCAGGAACTCGTGCACTGCTTGGGGGTACACGTATGTGGGTGGGGGTTGTAGCAGGAAGCCCCACCCAATACTGTCAATGTGGGCCCTTACGTCCTCTTCCCATCCAAATTCGGCCAGAATGCTGAAATCCAGGTGTCGCATGGAATGCCACTCGGTAGCTTCGATATGATCCAGGCGGGCTCGGTGCCGTGGTTGAAGCCGAGAAGGATCTCGGGGGTGGTGGTGGTGCCGAGCCGCTAGCACCGGCAGCTTGCCCTTCTCTTTCTGGAACCGCTTCTACTGAACATTTTTAGTAGGAGAGTCTTGGAAGAGTAGAATGGGAGTTTCAGAGGCTCTGGAGGCTTAGGAGGCAAGAAGAGTTGTGAGGAAACCCCCCAAGCGCGCCTCCTATATATAGGATTTTTGTCCAGGTCGAGACCGCTGTCTGGGAAGTCGAGACGGCGGTCTCGTTTTGCTAACAAATCGAGACGGCGGTCTCGATAATCCAGACGGCGGTCTCGACTTTGCTTAAGTAGAGACGGCGGTCTGGCTTTTTGAGACGGCGGTCTCGTTTGGTCAACGAAACGAGACGGCGGTCTGGGAAACCCAGACGGCGGTCTCGAATTTGCGGGGATTTTTTTTTTTTTTAATAAAATAGGACCTGGTTCAAAAACATTCTATGCATGCAAATGTTTTCATGTTCGATGTCCTATAATGCCTATTTTGATTTAATTTTTGAGAAGGAATTAACCAACGTGTCTTGTTGCACTGAAAGCCCTCTGATTTGCTGTGTATTCTTCTGGTTGTACCGTGCCGGACTTCTTGTGACCGAAAAGTAATTTCTTTCTTCTTTTTCTTTTTGTTTTTTCGTTTTCATTTTTGTTTGTTGTTGTTTTTTTTTTGTAGAGCACTTTTCGTCATGTAGTGACCCTTTTTCCTTGCTTTAGGGATTTCAATCCTCTTGTTGACTATACGCCTCCATATTCCCAAATTAATTATTAGAATATCGTCGTGAGGGTCAAGAGAAAGGAAACAGAGGAGGTAAAAATCAATGGTTTGTGTTTTGGAGGGTTGATTTTTATTGATAAAGAATTTGTAAGAATGGCTGGTTAAGGTTAAGCCTGGATGTTTGGGTTTTGTCTTGAGCAAATGTCTTTCTCTTCTTTTTTGTATTTGCGCTTTATTGTTTTCATTTCCATTGCTTTTAAATGGCTAGCTGATTTCCCTAGATCGCCCTTTTGGGTTTTCGAACTAGGATACTGTGTTGGCCCTGACTTTGGTCTAGGTTCTCTGTCTTGTAAAATTTTTGGAGGAATCCTAACGGACCTTTATTTGTAACCCTAACTTTTGCCTAGGCTACCCTTTATTGTTGTTCGGGTATCCTACCGGGTCAACCCTATCTTTTGTGTAGCCCCCTTGGTGGGTTTCCTACCGGGTAATTTGCCATTTTCTTTGGCCTTTGGCTTCTCTGGGCTCTCTCTTTTTTTTTTTTTTTTTTTTTTTGTTCACAGTATTGGCGAAGCATGACTTTCTTCATGGTTTAAGCGAAGTCTTTATTTTTATGTGCTTCTAATAAGCTAACTTGATGATGATAGCAATGATGAGGGTTTGTTTATTTGGAAGCGCTTCTTATTCTTCTTTTCTTTTTATGTTTACTTAGACAGGGTTTATTTATGTGGTCCAGTCAAAAGTAGAAAGAAGAGAAAAGCAAATAGAAAGAATTATTCTTTATTAATTAATAAGGGAATATGTGCCCTAAGATGCCCGGGGGTCGGGCTCGCCCGGGGATAGTCTCTAACAATCATGGGGTTTACATCCCCTAAGCAAAAAAAAGATTTCCTAATGACTAGAGTGGCTCTTGACGCTTGCACCCCTCCACTTCGGAAAATCTGCTTGAGTGTGCAGAGGGGGGACTTCCCTTTTGCCTTTCCTGCTCGGTCCTTGAAAGGGTTATATCCTAGGCCATACTTGTGAGGATTATCTTTGAATTCTGGGGTTCCCTCGTTCCTTGGGAATCTGCCCCCAGTCCTTGGCCAGGATGGTAGCCAGGTTTCAACATCATGCGGGCTACCTTTGTATTTCTGGGAAGTCGTTCTATACTGGCAATTTCAAGTGCTTGAAAAGATGTTTCAAGGGCCTCTTCAGCCGCATCCACATAAGGTTGGGTGGACGGTCCACTGATCAGGATATCATCTTCTGCTTGGACTGTGACCAGTTTGTCACCCACTATGAATTTGACTTTTTGGTGAAGCGTCAAAGGTATTGCCTTAGCGTCATGAATCCAAGGCCTGCCGAGGAGACAGCTATATGCTGGAGTAATGTCCATCACGTGGAAATCGACGTCGAAGATAGTGGGTCCCACTTGAATTGGCAATTTGATCTCTCCCACTACTTCTCGTTTTGATCCGTCGAAGGCTCGAACGATGGTGCTACTTGGGTGCAGACGGGTTCCTTGGATAGTCAACTTTTCCAGTGTGCACTTGGGCATCACGTTCAGGGACGACCCGTTATCCACAAGAACTTTAGCAATGAGGTATTCCTTGCACTTGACTGAGATGTGCAAGGGCTTGTTATGCTTTGACCCCTCGAGAGGGAGTTCTTCCTCTGTGAAGGTGAGGTGATCGTTTGCCGTGATGTGACCAATGATCCTCTCAACTTTTTCTTGGGATATTGTGTGAGGTACATGCGCCTCGCTCAAGACCTTTAGCAGGGCGTTCCGGTGCAGTTCCGAGCTCATTATTAAAGATAGTAATGTGATCTTTGCAGGTGTTCGGTTGAGCTGGTCTATAATGGAATACTCACTTTGCCTTATAAACTGGAGTAATTCCTCTGTCTCCTCCTTGGACTCTTTATTTTCTTTTTCTTCTTCGGTCTTTTTATTTTTTCCTTTATTTTGAAGGACATTTTCCTGTGTGTCCTTGGGGGAGTAGATTCTTCCACTTCTAGTTGTGCCCCCAATGCCGGCTATGTTGGTTATTTCTTCTTTCATTGGTGAAGATTCCCCATATCTCCACGGTACAGCTTTATTTGATTCGTAGGGGAAAGGACATGGCATAAATAGTCGCATTGGCGTCCTTGCCCCCTCTTCTTTATTCTTGAGGACCAACGGCCGAGGTTTACTTCCCTCTTGCGGTGACTCAACCGTTGGGGTGAGCTTTATTAGGAGTGGCTTTCTCTCCATTCTTCTGAGTTGGAAGACGTGTTAGTTAATCCTTCCTTTTTATTATCTTATTTATTAAGCGTGAAGGAGGGGAAATATAATATATGCAAATGAATGTTTATGCATGCAAGTAGACAAGCGTTTGAATAAGAAAGAGATTTCATTTATTCATTGGAAGGTGTACATTCTCCTATTCCCAAACTACGAAGCGTCTTTTGGCAAAAACGGAAAAGCCTAAAGAAACCCACAGGCGGGTCTTGTTTTCTTTGTAATTCTCTTTCGGCTTCCCGGACGTGGTGAGCGAGCGCTTCGCTTTGTTTGTGGATCGCTTGGCTCATTTCTTCGTTGTATTGCTGAGCCTCCTTGATTTTTGCCTCTTGATGTATGACCAAGGCTTGTAGTTCGTCAAGCTTTTCAATCGCCTGGTTCTTCTCTTGAAGTACTTGGTCATACTGAGCTAACCCGCTTCTCTCCTTGATGCGCAGCTCATAGAGACTTCTGCTCAGTTTTCTATTGTTCTCTCGCTCTTGGCGGAGATCTATCTGAGCCTGGAGGAACCCTTCTGATAGCTCTTTGATCTTTTGAGCCTGCTGAGCTGATTCCGCCTCAAGGTATGCTGACTTGGCGGTCATCTCCTGCCGTTGGGTATCCGAGCTGGTTCTGGCAGTTTTGGACGCTCGGATAGCCTGTTCATTAGCGTCAGCACATTGGTCCTTGAGGCGTTCTATTTCATGATCCTTTTTCTTGCCTTGCCTTTGTAGACCGTCAATCGTGAGGATAGAGGCTTGTTCTTTTTCCTCAAGGGCCCGTATCTGGGCTCCCATTATTTCTACCCTCTGGGTCAAGGCATTGACTTGTGCCTGTAGCTCTTCGTTGTTGGCGATTGGCGCGGGTGTGGTGGATGGTCGAGCCATCTCTCTTCTTCTCCTCCATGCCTCATAGTCACCGGTGACAGTTACCCGAGCTTTTCCTAGCTCTCTGTCTCCCATGTAGACTGGCTTTTCCCATGCTTTCCTCACAGTCAGTGAGTTGGCGATTGTGCACGGGTCTCCAAAGAAGCACAGTCCTCTGAGTTCCCCTCGGGAGATGATAGTTTGAGTCCTCATGAGTTGCCTCATAGCTACTCTAGGTGAGTAGGCTATGCAATCCCTGAGTCCTATCAAGGGTACATTCGGATAGCTCCCGCATCTGATGAGAACTGGGCCGGGTCGGAACCAAGGGCAGACCCAAGATATACTGTTGGCGTCCTTTTGTTCTAACTCATCCCTCCATTCTATGGTCAGGCGTCGTTGGAGGGGGATCTTAGAGAAGCTTCTCAAAGGATCGGGGAATATCCCCATATGACTGGAGGCATAAAGATGTGTAATGCTCCACACATAAAGTAACGAAGAGCAGCAGTGAAGTGTTCTTCCTTGCTTCTGACGGCAGAAGTCTACTGAGAGCAAGGTGTCGGCAAGAATAGCGGGCAGGGGACTCTTTGAGTTCACGTCCCAGGCGAAGAAAGCGTCCATGACGGCGTGGTCAACCGTGTCGAGTTGGAAGGGGAACAGGATTGTTCCGAAGATTGATAGCGCCAGGGTTTTATTGAAGGCAACCCATTCTGCCCTTTCAGCCAGGTAGGACAGGTGGTCTTCTAACATTGATACCCTCCATCCCTGGGTGTTCCCTCTTCCTATCAGGGCACTTTGTCGGTACGGTAGATGGATAAGGGCAGCGACTGGTGCTGCAGGAGTATATGCCTCATGGCGGATATGGACCCCAGCTGATTTGGGCCATTTCAACATGGTTTCATACTCCTCTAGGGTGGGCACCATGTCGAACTGCGGAAATTCAAAGCACCGCAGACTTGAGTTCCAGAAATGAATCAGTACCCTGAGGAAGACCTGATCGACACTGATCTTTAGGAGGTCCAGAATTCGTCCATAGGACTTTTCAAAATCAGTGCGGACCTCCGGTGGCATCGTTGCACTAAGCCGTTCTAGCTTCTTAGTATGGCTTTGGAGAATGTCCACCTTCCCCACTTGTCTACTTGTCCCCTCCATCTTCTAAAACCAAAATGTATGATTTGATGAAGGTGACGTTTATTGTATGAATGTGAGTGTTTATTTTTGCTATTTTATCATGTTTTTTCTACATGATGTATGGTATTTGCATTTTTTTTTTTGGAAGAATAAACTATCTATATGAATGTTTTTATGAATGCAATATTTTTGGACCAGATCTTATTTGTGAACTTTGAAAAATGAATTTTTATTGTTTTTATTTTTATTGTTATTTGTTTATTTTATAGCCTTTTATCTCTTTTGTCGGAACTGCGTGGCTACTTAGCTTACAAAGAACCTGAAACCAGGCTAGCTAAAAGGCAGACTGTCCGAGATAAAATATGGCTTTATGCGAAAGAAATATTTAGCGTCCCTTATCTCTTCTGTCGGAACTACGTGGCTACTTAGCTTACAAAGAACTTGAAACCAGGCTAGCTAAAAGGCAGACTGTCCGAGATAAGGGTGTTTATTTGTGAAGTATTTTTTGTGATTTTGTTCTGTTGTTTGTTTATGCTATGCAACACACAAATGCAACAATCATATGCTCACACAATTCGATCATCCCCGAACAGGCGAGATTCCTTTTTTATCACGAGGTAGGGTTTTCCTGCAGAAAAGTGCATTGGTTTAGGGTAGGTTCTAACTGTTCTCACCAGGCTAAGGCCCCCAAGGTGCCCCCATTATAGTGTCCCCACTCTCCAGCCGTCCGACCATGCTCAACACTAAGGCCAGAGTCGGTCTTGTTGCCAAAAGAGGAAGGTTATCACCTTGAGTGGTGGTTTCCGATCACACTGGTGGGCACAAGGCCCTAACTGCAGCGAACCGTACCTGCCACCCACTCCCTATGGTTATCTCACTTGCCCCCGGGTATAGGAGGAACTGTAGTGTGCAAGGGACTTGTGTGCAATTTATATTTCAACCAATTGCGTAAGTATAAACAAACAACAGTTTATTGAAAGCCAAACAATAAAGCATGTTATAATACAAGGTAGGGTAAAAGCGCTATTTTCTTGGTTTAATTATTTTTAGGCTAGCCCATCACTAAATGGGATCAACTCTCTAGGCTTCCCCAGCGGAGTCGCCATCTGTCGCCGCCATCTCAAAAGAGAGAGGGTCGGTCGAAGCGACGCGATGGTTTTTCGACTCTTCTATTGTTTTCGTGTTTTTATTGGTGGTTACAACGCCTTTAGGTTGTCCGACAACCGGGCTAACCTAGGGGCGAGGTTTTCAAAAGTATCCCTGAGTTGTCCTATAACCGGGCTAACTCGGGGATTTATTTAATTTGGGTTCTATGGAGTCGCCACCGATATTTTTACCATAAACATCGGAAAAGGGGTTTAAAAGGCGTTGGTTTTCGAAAACCAACTTTGGTCATTAGAACCAGAGTTGGGTAAGGGAGTTAGTTACGTGTAAAGGAAGTGTTAGTTCCTTTACGACGCCCCTTTCGAGTTCCCTATGATAGGCTGGCTAGCTTGAATAAATAATTAAACTGGAAAATAGCGCTTTTACCCTTTTATTATACGGTATTGAAATTTACGACTACATGGCCCTAGCTTCTATTGCATATATTAAAAAGCGGTAAAATCTAGAAGGAGAAAGAATATGCACCTCCAAAGCAAGCTTTATGTATTCTCTTCAAAAGAGAGGGTGCGTTTTGGCAACCCTTCACTCTACAAACTCTCAGAAAACTCCGGAAATGCCTCGGAGGGATCCTAAAGAAGATTTAGAACGCTCGAAATGCTCCTAAAGACACTCAGAAACTCCAGAAATGCTTCGGAGGGATTCTTAGAGAGAGAAAATCTAGAGAGAAGGGAGAGCTCTGTGAATTCTGTGTGGAAATGAGGGGGGGAGCGCCCCTATTTATAGTTTTTCGCGCCTGACAGGTCGAGACCGCCGTCTGGAAAGTCCAGACCGTCGTTTCGTCCATGGCAGAAATCGGGACCGCCGTCTGGAAAATCCAGACCGCCGTCTCGTCCATGGCAGAAATCGAGACCGCCGTCTGGAAAATCCAGACCGCCGTCTCGACTTTGCAGGAGACGAGACCGCCGTTTGGAAAATCGAGACGGCGGTCTCGTCCTGGCGTTGAGACGAGACGGCGGTCTGGTCCTTCCAGACGGCGGTCTCATCCCTTCAGGGCGAGAAACTTTATTTTCGGGCCAAAATACCTTTCTATCCTAGTACGGGGGCCTAATAGTCTCTCCTAGTGGCTTGTTAGGTGTAGACCCCAAATCTTGCCCGGCCTCCAAATAAAGACCAGAAGATCTCCTATTTTGAAGATGGACAAGCCTAACAAGCCATTAGGAGAGACTATTAGGCCCCATACTAGAATAGGAGGGAATTTCTGTACCAAAAAATAAGTTTTCTCACTTCGAAGGGACGAGACCGCCTTCTGGACGACCCAGACCGCCGTTTCGCCTCGAGTAGCAAGCGAGACCGCCGTCTCGCCTAACGAGACGGCGGTCTCGTTTCCTACGAAGAACGAGATGGCGTTCTCGTTCATCCATACGGCGGTCTCGCCATTTCGACAGGTCGAGATGGCGGTCTCGTTGGACGAGACGGCGGTCTCGACCCTGTCAGACGAGACCGGCGGTCTCTGAAGCACTTGGTGGATTTGATGAAGACATAGATATAACTTAGGTTGTGGATGTGTAGATGATTAGGGTTTTTAGTTTAAGCACTTAATCTCTTGATAGGCCATTATATTTTGTGATAAGCACCTTAAAATGATGCATCTCATTGAAAATCAATTTTCTGCATGAAAAACTTACGTTTAAGTATTAAAAGAATAAACTAAGTTTTTTTCAATCTGTTGAAAAGGATTTTCAATCTGTTAAAATCACTTAACATAATAAATGGTCATACATAATCGAAAATTCAATTGATTGATTCGCGGAATCAACAAGTTAAAATAACTCAATGAATTTTCAATATCAAGTTTCGCATTTTCAATCTGTTGAAATGATTTTAAATCTGTTGAAACAGAAAGACCTTTTTCAGTCTAAGAGTTTTTAGAAAATCAATCTGTTGAAATATTTTTCAATCTGTTGAAACAGAGAGACTATTTTTTTTAACTAAGTGTTTGCAGGAATTTAATCTGTTGGAATGATTTTCAATCGATTAAAACAGAGAGCTGTCATTTTTCATTAAGTTGTTTTAATCCATTAAAACTCGAATCAATCGATTAAATGGAACTTTAAATGAAATCAATCGATTGAATCGATGTCTTAATCGATTAAATGAAACTTTAAATGAAATCAATCGATTGAATCGATATTTTAATCGATTGAAATAATATTCTGATCGATCATAGTTTTGTTCTAATCGATCATAACTCATTCTAATTGATCATAGTTTTATTCTGATCGATCATAACTCATTCTGATCGATCATAGTTTTATTCTGATCGATCATAACTCAGTCTAATCAATCATACTTCTGTTCTAATCGATCAGAGTCTCTTCTAAACCTGTTTTACTGCTAACCAACTTATCTTTTGACTCTCTAAAACAGTTTTTAACAGATGAAACGTTCTGTTTTTCTGATTTACTCTATATATACAGATTTGATCTATCTTTTGAAATACACAATACAACACACTACTTGAGAAAACTTGTGAAATCAATCTGTGAATCTTTCATACGTGACTTTCTCTGCATTCAAGAATCTTTTTCATATCATAAGGTGTTGTGATCAGAATTGTGGTCATTCAAAGAGAGAAAGTGCTGATAGAATTGGTTCTGGACAATTAGAAACTTCAAGTCCAGGTTTTTTCTTTCCATATTCTTTGTAAAAGTTGATTGTGCAGGTTGGATTGTAATCTGCACTTGGTACAGTAACTGGATTTGGTTACTGGGTGGTTTTCAAGATTCTGTCTTGTGGGTTTGCAAGATAGTTCTTGGGGTAGATTGGTGAGTATCTACTGGTTGTAATTTTCACTTGGTATTAGTGGAACTTGACTGGTTTGTCAAGAACTGGATGTAGCTCTAGATTAGAGTGAACCAGTATAAATTTGTGTGTTAATATTCTTCTTTCATCTCTTTTATTTTCTGTCTTTAATTGTGCTGTGTTTAAACTGAGTTACCTTTGCAAAGATTGAATAAAGATAACTCATTCTTCCAAAAAGAAAGTAAGTTTTGCGAAAAAGTTTTAAAAGTTCAATTCACCCCCCCTCTTGAACTCAACCATTAATTCTTTCAATTGGTACCAGAGCTGGTTCTTGTAAGTTACTCAAGTAATCGGTCCAATGGCTGAGGGAAAGATGACTTTTTCAGAAGGAGCCTCCATAAACAGGCCTCCACTTTTTTCTGGTGTGAATTATTCTTTCTGGAAGGTTATAATGAAAATCTTTATTGAATCTCTTGATAGAGGCATTTGGGAAACAATTGTTAATGGTCCTTACAAACCAACTCATACTGTAGATGGTAAAGTAGTCGAAAAAGATTGGGCTGAATTAACTGATGTAGAAAATAGGAGAGTCCAATATGATTATACTGCAAAAAATATTATTACCTCTGCTTTAAATCTTGATGAGTTTTTCCGGGTGTCTCAGTGTGCCTCTGCCAAAGAGATGTGGGAAATTTTAGAGGTTACACATGAAGGAACGTCTGATGTGAAAAGGGCAAGAAAGCATGAGTTAATCAGGGAATATGAGTTGTTTAAAATGCAGCAAGGAGAAACAATTGCAGATGTGCAGAAAAGGTTCACGCACATAGTCAATCATCTAATTGGGTTAGGAAAGACTTTTGACAAAGAAGAGTTGAACATCAAAATCTTAAAGTGTTTGGACAGAACATGGCAACCAAAGGTGACATCAATATCGAGAATCAAGAGACTTGATCGAAATGACTACCGCTTCACTTTTTGGTAAGTTGAGGGAACATGAGTTGGAAATCAATCGGTTCAAAGAACAAGAGAATGCAGAAAAGAAAACTAGAAATATTGTTCTCAAGACAATTGAAGAAAACAGTGGATCTGAAGAAGATGAATCGGAGAACCTGACTTTATTGGTTAAGAAATTTGGAAAATTTCTTAGAAGAAAGAACAGAGTTGGCCAAGTAAAAAGGTACAATGATAAAAAGACTCGAATCTGTTCAAAATAATATTACTTGTTATTCTTGTGGTAAACAGGGTCACATAAAGAGTGATTGTCCGGAAAAGACCAAGAATCAGAACAAGAAAGAATCAAGATACAAAGGGAAAAAGGCTTATATAGCCTGGCAAGACAATGATTCATCTTCCAGCTCTGAATCCGAAAGTGAGGAGGTGAACCTGTGCTTGATGGCTGGCTGTGAATCCTCTTCATCACATGTAAGTTCAACTCCTACAGAGAATGAAATGAATTACAGCACATTACTAAATGCTTTCAATGAAATGCATAGTGAAGCCAGAAATTTATCTCATACAAATAATCGGTTAAAAGGATTAAATAACTGGTTAGAAAATAGAGTTAAAGTTCTGGAAAATGAACTATTAGAAAGCAAAACAGATTTAGAACATCTAGATATAATCTATGCATCTGCTGATAATGTTGCTGCTAATAAGAAGTGTAAAAAGTGTATTATTCTGCAAGATAAGGTTGATTACTTGATTAAAACTTTGTCTAAATTTACTCAAGGCAAAGAGAATTTAGATGCACTTCTTGGGTCTCAAAACTGTGTGTTTGAACATTCTGGAATCGGGTATAAACCTAAGAATGGGGTAAAAACTAAAAAATATTTGAACTTCTTTTCATTTAGAAAAGCTACAGCATCCCCTTTCTCATCTTGTCATTACTGCATGAAGAAAGGACATACTATAAAATTTTGTCATGCTAGAAAATATTTTGTGCCGCAAGGTAGGAAAAGATGGGTTCCAAAACATGTTAAACAGAAAAATTGACTCCTAAGGACCCAAAATACGTAAGGGTACCAAATACTTGATGTTTGATCTTTCAGGAACAGCAACAAGAGTCCCTTTGGTATCTAGACAGCGGATGCTCAAGGCACATGACAGGTGACATTTCAAAATTCCAGAAGCTGAAATTAAAGAATGGAGGTCATGTGACTTATGGAGACAACAACAGAGGAAAAATTCTAGGTTCTGGAGATATTGGTGATGGTGAATCAGTAATCATTCACAATGTTCTTCTGGTTGAAGGTCTCAAGCACAATCTGATAAGCATAAGTCAGTTATGTGATCTTGGTCACAAAGTCATTTTCAAACCAGAAAAGTGCCTTATCTGCGAGCCGAGAATCCGATACGGTAATGTTGGTAGGTAAGAGGTTAAACAATATATACATGTTAGATATCAAACAGTCTATATCATCTCAAAGTTGTCTTGTTACTAAAGAAGAAGAATCTTGGTTGTGGCATAGAAGACTTGCTCATATACATCTTAAACATCTTGACAAACTGATTTCAAAAGAATTAGTTTCTGGGTCGCCTAAGCTTCAGATCTTGAAAGACAAAATCTGTGAAGCTTGTTTGAAAGGCAAACAAACTAGAAAATCTTTTTCAAACAAAAATATTGTTTCAACTTCTAAACCTTTGGAACTCGCTTCACATGGATTTGGTTGGTCCTTCAAGGAATAAAAGCCTAGGTGGTAATCTTTATATCATGGTAATTGTTGATGACTTTTCCAGATTTACCTGGACTATCTTTCTTAAAGCCAAATCTGATTCTTACAAATCTTTCAAAAAGCTTGCCAAGGTTTTACATAATGAAAAAGGGTATTTTATTACATCAATTCAAAGTGACAATGGTGGAGAATTTGTAAATGAAAAGTTTGAATCATTTTGTGAAAAGTTTGGCATAAAACACAATTTTTCTGCTCCAAGAACTCCTCAACGAACGGTGTTGTGGAAAGAAAGAACAGATCTATTGTAGAACTTGCTAGAACAATGTTGTGTGAAAATTCTTTACCTAAATACTTTTGGGCAGATGCGATAAACACTTGCTTGTCATGTTTTGAATAGAGTCTTGATTAGACCCATGCTTAAGAAAACCCCATATGAAGCTGTACAAAGGAAGAAAACCCAACTTAAACTATTTCGAGTTTTTGGATGTACATGTTTCGTTTTAAACAATGGGAAAGAAAATATTGGCAAGTTTGATGAAAAATCTGATAAAGGAATTTTTCTTGGTTACTCAACTCACGGTCATGCATATAGAGTTTATAATTTAAGATTAAAATCAGTTGAAGAATCGAGTACATGTTGTGTTTAATGAGTCTTCTCGAGTGGTGCGGAATAGAACAACGAGTGCTGCAGATGAAGAAGATTTAACTGATAATTCTTATCAGTTGAAACATGCCAGAAACACAGATCAGTATACTGTTGAAGAAAATGATTCATCAGTAGACCCTGCAAAAGCTTATCCACCAACAATTACTGAAGAACAGGAAGAAGATGTTCTGGAGGAGCTTCCTAAAGAGTGGATTGTCCCAAGAAATCTCTCTCTAGACAATGTCATCGGGCAGATTAATAAGGGAGTATCTACTAGACATTCTCTTAATCAATTCTGTAATCATATGGCATTCATTTCACAAATAGAGCCTAAGACAGTTAAAGAAGCATTAAATGATGAATACTGGGTTAGTGCCATGCATGATGAGCTTAATCAATTTGAAAGAAATAAAGTGTGGGAATTAGTTCCTAAAATCAAAGATATCAATATAATTGGTACTAAGTGGGTATTCAAAAACAAGCTAGATGAACACGACATTATTACTAGAAATAAAGCTAGGTTGGTAGCCAAAGGGTATAACCAACAAGAGGGTATCGATTTTGATGAAACTTTTGCACCTGTAGCTAGACTGGAAGCTGTTAGATTATTATTAGCTTATGCCTGTATAAGTGGTTTCAGATTACTACAGATGGATGTAAAGAGTGCCTTTCTCGAATGGACTCATCAATGAAGAAGTATATGTTTCTCAACCTCCTGGGTTTGAAGATCACAAGCATCCCGACCATGTCTACAAATTGAAAAAGGCCCTTTATGGTTTAAAGCAAGCACCTAGACAATGGTATGAGAGGTTAAGTAACTTCCTAATTGATCAAGGGTACAAGCGAGGTGAGGTTGATAAAACTCTGTTCATTAAGAAATCTGGAACTGACATTATTCTGGTGCAGGTGTATGTGGATGATATCATTTTCGGTTCCACTAATAATGTCATGTGTAATAAGTTTGTAAAAGAAATGCAAAGTGAATTTGAAATGTCCATGATGGGAGAATTGAATTTCTTCCTTGGTCTCCAGGTTAAACAATTAAGAAATGGCATTTTTCTTAGTCAATCTAAATACTGCAATGAATTGTTAAAGAAATTTGATATGCAAAAGCTGCAAGGTATCCTCTACACCCATGTCTACTAATTGTTGTCTAGACTTAGATGAAAAAGGAAAACCTGTTGATCAAACTAAATATAGAGGTTTGATTGGTTCATTACTGTATCTAACTGCTAGTAGACCTGACATTATGTTTAGTGTATGTCTTTGTGCAAGATTTCAGGCAAATCCAAAGGAATCTCATCTTATCGCTGCCAAAAGGATTCTGAAATACCTTAAGGGAACAGTTAATGTTGGACTATGGTATCCTGAAGGTACATCCCTTAAACTTGTTGGATTTTCTGATTCTGACTTTGCAGGATGTAGATTGGACGGAAAAAGTACCTCTGGTACTTGTCATTTACTGGGGAGCAGTCTTATATCGTGGCACAGCAAAAAGCAAGCGTGTGTTGCTCTGTCAACTGCAGAAGCTGAATACATTGCAGCTGGGAGCTGTTGTGCTCAAAGCATCTACCTCAAGCAACAACTGACAGATTATGGAGTTACTCTAAACAAGGTACCTCTGGTTTGTGACAATACTAGTGCAATAAACTTAACTAAGAATCCTATTCAACACTCTAGAACTAAGCATATTGAAATTAGACATCACTTTATTAGAGAACACGTATCTAGGGGTGACTGTGAGATTTTATTCGTTGAATCGGAAAAACAGTTAGCTGATTTATTCACTAAACCACTTCCTAGAGACAGACTTAATATGCTTAGGACTGAATTAGGAATTCTAGATATATCTAGTATTGCATAACTGATTCGTTACAGTGATTGTATGCTTTTTAACAGGCTGATAACAAGTTCAATCGATTAATAATTGCATGAATAACTTGATATTATTTGTTTTAATCGATTGAAATTGCGAAATAATCTGTTGATTTCCTGATTCTTACTCTCTGGTATTGATATGTTATCAGTTCAATCGATTAGATAAGCTTTTAATCGATTTATTTCATTAATCTTGTAGCTCTGTACACCTTCTTCTATAAATCAATCGATTAAATCTTCGATTCAATCGATTGAATTCACTAATGGTACTCTGAATAATTTTCTTGTACAAAACAATCAATTTAACTTTCAATTCAATCGATCTATTTCACTTATAAGTATCTGTGATTACAAATTCAATTGGTTTCACAGAATATCAATTGATTATTTTTCTTCTAGGGCTAGTTGTATGTACTTTGTCTCTAAACAATTTCTGCAGAGTAGATTGAATGCATTTACAACAAGATAAACTTCAACTACTCTCTTAAATATCAAAGATAATCCAATAAAAGTTGATTGACTCTGATTGGATATCAGATGTGAGAGTAATTAAAGTGTACAGTAGCAATTCTCTCTCCTCTTTATCATCACTACACAGAAACAATAAATCAGTAAAGACAAAATTTTTGAAGCTGATAAAGATTGTGTATTCTCATTCCTATAGTATTATTTTCTTCTTTGAACTTTCTCTTTTCTCGGTTCTTCTCTGTTCTGCTCATCCCAAAGATCAAGTATGCTCAAGCGCACAAAGTCTGGTAGGAAGAAGTCCAGCAGAGGCGAGTCCTCTTCGGCAAGGCAAGAATAGAATGTTGGAGGAAGGATTGAAACTTGGTTCAATGGGGACCAAGAGAAAATGGATTTGTTTATCCATGAATTAAGCAGGAAGCAAGTCAACATTCCAAAAATGTTAAAGTTCTCCTGGTTTGATGCCGAAGGATTCGAGAGGCATTCGGAAGTTACTGCAACATCAAAAACTTCAGACGTTTCGGAGTTGAATGGTAGGATTTACCCCGACTTAATTAAAGTTTTCTTCACAAATTTATCCTTTGAAGGTTCCACTTTGACAACCCAAGTTAAAGGAGTAGACATTGTGATAACACCTAATGTCCGGAAGGAAGTTGCTTGGAATAAAAGATGTAGGTGTGAAAGTCACCAAAGGATGTACTTCGGATGTTGAAGAATTTAATAAAGTTCAATATTTCCGCTCTTGCTTGAAGAATAGGCATGATTACTGTAAGTTCATTCAACACTGGAAAGTTGAAACTGGAAGAAAGGATTTTCGCTTTCATCGTTTCTTGGCAGCTTACACCCAGGGGGAGCAATCATGCGGTGCTAAATGAAGGAGATTTAGTTCTGATGTACTGCATTCATCACAGAATACGTGTGAACTGGGTCTTTGTCATCAAGGATCACATGATCAAAGCCAAGAGACTTAGTGACTTCAGGTATCCCTATGCTATTCTGATTTCTAAATTTTTAACACATTTTGGTGTTGATGTTGAAGGAGAACTTGTTGAAACCATCCGATCAACAAATGAAATAAATAACTCTGTGCTTCACAAAATGGGATTTATTAAAGTTGATGGTGAATGGATCTCGAAAGAAGATGCTGGGAGAAGTGAAGAATGTGAAGAAGAAGAGCAAGAGGAAGGAATCAACACTGATATTCCTGGAACTTCTGCAGCACGTCCGTCTGATCCAATGGAAGAAGTGAACCCAATGGAGATGATTCCATACAATCCACCGCCTGACCGTGGCTCTCCTCTGTCTCAGTTCGAAAGAACAATGTTACATCAAATGAGCGAACTGCAAACTGACCAAAGGAGGCATATGGAGATGACTACTGCTTTGAGGGCTCGGCAGCATTATTTGGATGAAAATTTCATTGCAAGGTTCCAGCATATTGATAATCAACTAGAAGACATTTACAACAGGATTGTGGAACTACAATTCAACCAAGGCCCCGGGGACGAATGAAGACTTTCTATATGTCTGTTATTCTGCTTTCTTTTCATTTTTTTTTTGTTCTGGTTTATATTTGGGGTTCCCACGTGGCCCCATTGGACTGTAACTACAACAATCTATTTGATGCAGTCAAATAGGGGGAGAAGTATTTTGCTTAAAACTGTCACTACACACACACCACAAAATATATGTCTCTGGTCTGTTATTCTTGTTTTGCAGGTGCAGTGGTTATTTGTCTCCATCAAATAGGGGGAGATTGAAGCACTTGGTGGATTTGATGAAGACATAGATATAACTTAGGTTATGGGTGTGTAGATGATTAGGGTTTTTAGTTTAAGCACTTAATCTCTTGATAGGCCATTATATTTTGTGATAAGCACCTTAAAATGATGCATCTCATTGAAAATCATTTTTCTGCATGAAAAACTTACGTTTAAGTATTAAAAGAATAAACTAAGTTTTTTTCAATCTGTTGAAAAGGATTTTCAATCTGTTAAAATCACTTAACATAATTGTCGCCGCCGTCCCTTTCCGACGTCCGGAGGACGTCTCGAAACGTTTATGCGAGCGGTCGCGAAAAGATGGTTTAGACTCGCGTATTTGTTTTAAAAGGTTTTCGAAAAGAGGTTCTTATGGAGTCGCCACCAATGTTTTAACCTTAAACATTGGAAAAGGAAAAAATGTTGATTTTAAGAAAAACCGCACTTGGCCATTATAACCAGAGTTGGGTAAGGGAGTTAGTTACGTGTGGGGAAGGTGTTAGCACCCCACAACGCCCCTTTCGGGTTCCCTATGACAGATTAATTCATTTAAATAAAGACTACAAGAAATTACGCGATTACCCTATTTTATTACATAATATTAAATGGCTATCTATATGATTTTATTCTATGTTATATGCATAAAATGATGAATAAAGCTAAATAAAGCAATAAAAGAGATATTAAAATAGCTATCTACATGATTTTACTCTACATGACATAAATAGTAAATAAAGCTAAATAAAACAATAAATAAAGCAATAAAAGAGAAGAGAATTGAAAAGAACCTCCAGTAGCAAGCTTTGTATTGAGAATCTCCAACTATGAGGATGCGTTTTGGCAACCCTCTCTCTACACGAGACTCTCCTCACCAATACAAGATCGACCCCACTAAAAATTTAAAGAAGAATCGAATGCTTGGAATATAATTCCTTAATCGATTGTTACCTATTTAAGGCAATCGGAAAGATCATTCAAGAGAAAGAAAGAAATAGACAAGTGCTCCGAGTTTTAGAAAGTGTTTCGAGCTCTGCGGAGTGTACGTGGTGTGAAAAAGTGGCAAATGAGCCTCCTATTTATAGTTTTTCGCAGCTGGCGCACTTTGGGACGGCCGTCCGGGGTGGGACGGCCGTCCGGGCTGGGACAGCCGTCCCAAATGGCAAAATTACACGGCTGGGACCCCACGGGAACCCGGGACGGCCGTCCCACATAACTGGGGCTTGGGACGGCCGTCCCAACCTCGGGACGCGCGTCCCAGCTGGCTGGGGCAGGTTGGGACGGCCGTCCCAACCGGGACGGCCGTCTCAGCCTGTTACAGTCGGTTCGCGCGTTTCGGGACTCGGGAAGCTCTCCTTGCCTGTTTTGGACGTCAATTGATGCCGATATGTGTCTATTGAAGCTTTATCTCCATATGGGAAGTCTCCTTGGCTCTTATTTGTAATGCTAGACGAGCTTTATCTTGTTACGGGTGATCTCCTTTATCTTTTTTTGAGAGGCCGGGCAAAATTAGGGGTCTACAGTTGCCCCCCCTTCACCTGCCCAACTAATTCGTTGGTTTTGGTATACCGACAAAATTAGTTGGTAGGGGAAGGAGTTAACCCTTTTGCCCGGTTATTCTTCGGATGCTGCTCCTTGTTGATCCTCCGGATGATAAATATTTTGATAGGTACCAACCCCTATCTGGTTTGAGCTTTCTTTTTTAAGGTTTTGGTGGGTACCTACCCCACCTGGTATGAATCTGCATTTTTAAGGTTTTGGTGGGTACTTACCCCCACACGGTACGAATCTGCATTTTGCCGGATTCTAGTGGTTTTTACACCCCCACTGGGTGCGAACACGTATATTGACTAGGTCCTAATGGATTTTACACCCCCATTGGGTGTGAACCGCATATTGACTAGGTTCTAGTGGATTTTACACCCCCACTGGGTGCGAACCTACATATTGACTAGGTTCTAGTGGATTTTACACCCCCACTGGGTGCGAACCTGCATATTGACTAGGCTCTAGTGGTTTTTACACCCCACTGGGTGTGAACCTGCATATTGACTAGGCTTCTATTGTGCGAGTCCGCATCTTGCCGGACTCTAATGGTTTTTACACCCCCACTTGGGTGTGAACTCGCATCTTGACCAGGTTCTATTGTGCGAGTCTCGCATCTTGACGGACTCTAATGGTTTTTACACCCCCACTGGGTGTGAACCTGCATCTTGACAAGGCTCTATTGTGCGAGTCCGCATCTTGCCGGACTCTAATGGTTTTACACCCCCACTGGGTGTGAACCTGCATCTTGACAAGGTTCTATTGTGCGAGTCTGCATCTTGATGGACTCTAATGGTTTTTACACCCCCACTGGGTGTGAACTCGCATCTTGACAAGGCTCTATTGTGCGAGTCCGCATCTTGCCGGACTCTAATGGTTTTTACACCCCCTTTGGGTGTGAGTCCGTATTTCGACAGGACTACGATGAGTACCTACCCCCATCCGGTACGAATCCGCATTTTGACAAATTCTTGGAATGCTCTTTTTGGAATATCTTTTTGATTGATGAGTACGAACCCTCATCCGGTTTACGGCGACTTATTGTCTCGATCATGCGCCTATGGGGAGTAATTTTTCTTTTTGATTTTTTTGTTTTAGTCATCCGGTTTTACCGAGGATTCTTGATTTTTGGCTTTTCTTATTTTAGCCATCCGGCTTGCTTGGGATTATGTCGATTGCCTCTTTTTAGGCGGGAATCCTTTTGGGGATTTTGAATTCTCTTATTGATTGTGCCTCTTGATTAGGCGAAGATTCACTTGAGGATTTTGTTGTGCCTCTTGATTAGGCGGGAATCCACTGGGGATTTATTGATTCTTGATTGTGCCTCTTGATTAGGCGAGAGCCCACTTGGGGATGTGATTTCTATTTGGTTGTGCCTCTTGATTAGGTCGATGTTCTATTTGAGGATATTTGTTCTTGATAATACCTACGAGTAGGTATATGTTTCTTGAAAGCTTTGCTTGTATTACCTCTTTTAGGTCGATTTCCCGTTTCTTGGGGATATCGGCTCTTTGCTTGTTTCTGAGTAAGCATAGGCATTCTTGGGAGTGAAGGTTTTGTACTTCGCTAGGGATATTCATATTGGGTGCTTAACTCCCTGTGGATTTGTAATTTGTAATTTGCCTTTGCGGTTAGGCTTACTGGGGAGAAAATTTTCTTTTTGATGATCCACCGGGGGGGTGATTTGCCTTCCTGTGGATGGAATTTTCTCATTTTCTTCTTTTATAGATTTTTCTTGATGTGCTCTTCTTGGGGATTTTCTTTCGGCTTTTTCTTGCAGTGGCCTTTGTCGGAGGATGAAAGGCTTTTCTCTTCCTTCTTTTTGTTGCCCCCGGTGATGTAAAGGACTTGACTTCGTATGATGGGCTCTTGTGTAACCCTTATTCTCCGTTGGGGAATGAAGTGGAGATCCTTATATGAGTGTGCTTGATGACTCATGTGCTGACGAAGATGAGTCGCGAGGTATTCTTTTTGTTTTGCCTGCGGAGTAGGCAAGGATCCGCTTGGGGATAATTGAGCCTTTCCGTTGGCTTTTCTACATTGATGACTTTTACTGGATGGAAAGATGTTGATTGCGGCTCCAAGTGATTTATGCTTGATGACTCATGTGGTGTAGATGTTGAGTCATGGAGTAATTTTGGTTTGCCTTTGGAGTAGGCAAGGATCCGCTTGGGGATTATCAAGCCCTTCGTTGGCTTTTTCTATTTTTGATGTACCTTCTTTTATTGGTGTAGAAGGTTGATGGTTGGAATTAGCTTTCTTGGAGCTCTTTAGTCCGCTAAAATGATTTTGATTTCGCCTTTCGTGTTTTTGACTTTCATTTAGAGGCTGGATTTTGGCGCCTTTTATTTCCAATCACAAACATGGAGACTATCCTCCTTATATGCATGTTTATTATTCTTGTTTGAAGAAAATTATTTTTTCTTGATTTTGACGAAGTCGTATTATGCAACTACTTTGTGTGTGGATGTCCTAAATGCAATCCGATGTTCATTTATTTTTGATGCATTTAGAAAGTGACTGGCCTTCTTCCGTCGGCTTCTCGCGAATATGCCGATGGGCTCCTTTCTTATGATCTTAATGATGGGCTCATCTTTTACTCATCTTTTGGTTTTAGCCCTATCTTTTGCCTAGACCGCCCTTTACGGGTTTTCGATCTAGCGGGCTGCCTTAATTTTTGCCTAGAATATCTTAGGGGGCTTTTGCCTTATCTTTTGCCTAGATCGTTCTTCTTCTTCTTTTTTTTTTTTTTTTTTTTTTTTTTCTAGCGAGGCTACCCTGGTTTTTTCCTAAGAATATCCTAGCGGGCGCTTATTATCTTATTATTTTTATATGCTTCCCCTTTTTAGATGCATGTTTGATCTTTGATTAAAAAGTCTTTGCGCATATTTATGATTTATCAATAAAGAGGCATTTCCATAATATTTGGTCAAGAGAAAGGAAATGAAAGGGAATTTTATTGATAAATGAACGAAAGTTTATTTCTTTTACGGAAGGATTACAAAAGGAATTTAGAAGAATGGGTAGTCAAGGTTGGTGCATCTTGTATAGGCTTGAACAGTCATGTCTATGATATCGCCCCCAGTTCTCCTAATTGCTTCGAGTTGAGATGCCCGAGCTCGAGTGAAGACTATGCGAGCTTGCTTGCTCCTGGAAGAATGTTACTTTAGCCACCTTTTCGGTTTTCAACTAATGTAACCATTGCTCTTAGTTTTTTTTTTTTTTTTTTTTTTTTTGACCTCTTCTTTTTGCCTAGGACATATCCTAGCGAGGAATATGGACCCTATCTTTTGCCCGGGAATGTCCTTTGCGGATTTTCATTCCTGACGGGTCTTGAGCAATGTCTTCAAGCATAATATTTCTTTACTTGCGTCGAGAATTGATTGGGTGTCGAAGCTCCTCTCCATCCATATTAGTGAGAATAAGTGCCCCTCCTGAGAAAGCTCGTTTGACCACAAAGGGTCCTTCATAATTTGCCGCCCATTTTCCAATTTTATCCTTCAAGGCTGGAAGCAGTTTCTTTATCACTAAATCCCCTTCTTGATAAGTATGAGGGCGTACCTTTTTATCATAAGCCTTTTTTATCTTCTTTTGATAGGCTTGTCCATGGCATATGGCATTCAGCCGCTTTTCATCGATAAGGTTTAATTGATCGTATCGACTTTGGACCCATTCGGATTACGTTAATTTTGCTTCCATAATAATTCGCAGGGAAGGTATTTCGACCTCTATTGGCAATACGGCCTCCATTCCATATACAAGGGAGAATGGAGTGGCTCTGTTGAGGTTCGTACGGACGTTCGATATCCATGAAGAGCAAAAGGTAATTTTTCATGCCAATCTTTATAGGTTTTAACCATCTTTTGAACAATCTTCTTGATGTTTTTATTGGTCGCTTCCACTTGTGCCATTCATTTTAGGCCTATAAGGAGAGGAGTTATGATGCTGAATTTTGAAGTCATAACATAGTTCTTCCATCATTTTATTATTCGGATTGGTCCCATTATCGGTAATGAGGCGATGTGGAATGCCGTATCGACATATGATATCTTTCTTAACGAAGGTGACCACTACTTTTCTAGTCACATGTGCATAAGATGCAGCTTCCACCCATTTAGTGAAATAATCAATGGCTACCAAAATGAATCGGTGACCATTGGACGCCTTAGGCTCAATAGGTCCGATGACATCTATGCCCCACATAGCAAATGGCCAAGGGATAGCCATAACATTGAGAGGTATCGGTGGAACATGTACATTATCTGCGTGTATTTGACACTTGTGACATTTTCTAGCATGCGATAACGAGTCCTTTTCCATTGTGGACCAAAAGTATCCTGCTCCGAGGATTTTCCTAGCCATGATATGCCCTGGTGCATGAGTCCCAAAGGTTCCTTCATGTATTTCTTTGATCAATATTTGGGCTTCTTCGGGATTAACACATCTTAATAAAGTAGAATCACAATTCTTTTTATAGAGGGTTTCTCCTATCACTTTGTAAACCCTATAGCCCTTTTACGAATGGTCCTTTTATCATTGTCACTTGATTCCCTCGGGGTATTCACCCTTTGTCAAGTATCGCCTTATGTCCCGATACCAAGGGGCTTTATCTTTTTCGCTATCCACCATCATACAAAAGGCTTGTTTGTCGTGCCTTTTGACTTGGATGATAGGCATCTCATGCTCTTGCCCTAGTGCGAACATGGATGATAATGTTGCCGGCGCATCGGCAATTTGGTTATCCTCCGAGGGATATATTCGAACGATGTTTTCCATTTGTGAAGTCATCTTACGGATATGCTCCGGATAAGGGATTAATTTGGAGTTTCTAGTTTCCCATTCACCCTTGAGCTGATAAATAACAAGGGATGAGTCACCGAATACTTTGAGTTTGGTTACCCCGTGATCCAAGGCCGTTTGAATACCTAGAGCACGAGGCCTCATATTACGCCATATTGTTTGTACGGTCGAAGGTTAATCTGGTTGTTATCGGGATATGCTTCTTTTCGGGCGATATTAAAATAGCTCCGATCCCATGTCCTAGTAAGTTTGAAGCTCCATCGAAAAACATGATCCACTCATCATTTTTAAGCTCTTCATGTTGAATATGCATTATATGCTCATCCGGAAAATCATCTTGGAGGGATTGATATTCGTCTGTTGGCCCATGTGCTAGGTAGTACGCAAAGGATCGGCTTTTATAGCTTTCGAGTGATATGAATAATATCAAATTCGAGAGGAGTACTTGCCATCTAGCTATCCTTCGGTCAAGATGGGTTTTTCAAACAAGTATTTGATTGGGTCCATTTTGGAAATTAACCAAGTTGTATGTCGACCATATATTGTCGAAGGCGTTGAGTTGCCCACACCAATGCACAACATGTTTTTTCGAGTGGTGTATAACGGGTCTCATAGTTTAGGAATTTTTTGCTGAGGTAATATATGGCTTGTTCTTTTTTACCGAGTGTCATCTTGTTGACCAGAGCACACATCCCATGGACTCGTCGAGTGCTGATAGGTAAAGAATTAGGGGTCTCCCTTCCACGAGGTGGTATTAATGCTTGGAGGATTAGTTAGGCATATTTTGATATTTTCGAAGGCTCGTTGACATTCATCGTTCCAAACTGTCGGTTGGTTTTTACGCAATAACTTGAAGATGGGCATACATTTATACGTTAATTGCGCAATGAACCGTGCGATGTAGTTTATTCGGCCTAAGAACCCTCTAACTTCTTTTTTCGTTCTTGGCGGGGGCATCTCTATGATTGCTTTTGTTTTATCGGGGTCCACCTCAATTCCTTTTTTACGACGATGAACCCGAGAAGTTTTCCTGATCGTACTCCGAACGTGCATTTAGCCGGATTAAGCTTAATGCGGTATTTTCGAAGCCGATTGAATAATTTCGTTAAGTGTAGGAAGTGATCTGTCTCATTTTTAGACTTGACAATCATATCATCCACGTATACTTCGATTTCTTTGTGGATCATATCGTGAAATAGTGTAACCATAGCCCTTTGATAGGTCGCCCTGCATTCTTAAGTCCAAACGGCATCACTCTATAACAAAATGTCCCCCATGGCGTAATGAAGGAAGTTTTTCTCTGTCTTCGACGACCAATTTGATTTGATTATACCTGCATATCCATCCATGAAAGAATAAAGAGTATTTGTAGCGAGTGTGATCTACGAGCATATCAATATGTGGTAAGGGAAATCATCTTTCGGACTTGCACGGTTCAAGTCCGTAATCTACGCATACTCTGATTTTTCCATTTTTCTTTATAAGCGGCACAATATTTGCCGACCATTCGAGGTATTTTGAAACGATCGGGAAATTGGCATCCAAGCTGTTTTTCTACTTCTTCTTTAATTTTTAAGGACCATTCTGGTTTTACTCTTCGAGTTTTTGTTTAACGGCCGAAATCCCTCTTTTAATGGTAATCGATGCTCCACTATACTTTTATCGATCCCGGGCATATCATGGTAGGACCACGCAAACACGTCCATATATTCTCTTAGCAATTGTATTAGTTTTTCTTTGACATCATCATCAATTTGGGTTCCAATATTTACTTCTTTCTTATTATCTTCTTGTCCCAGATTGATGACCTCGGTTTTCTCTCGATGGGGCTGTATTGATTGCGCTTCTTTTTCTAGCGGTCTTTGCATGTCAGGAAATGGTCCCCTCCTCCTTTGTCGACTCAATCCATTCGTCTTCGACTTTCGGATCTTCCAAGGAGTTTTCAATCACGAGACATGATTGTATGGGTTATGCTTTGTTTTAGATTTCTTTATGAGACGTATGAGAGAGAAAAGAATGAAAGAGAATATGGATATTAAAAAAAATGCCTTATTGTATTGATAGAAGAAAATATTTACAAAGCCCTTATTAACCAAAAATCTTGTGATCATGGGCGGGGATCACGAGAAATACATCGGAAGTTTTTTTTTTATATCTATTTTTATCTATATTTTTTATTGCAAAAGATGATAAAAATGATGATCCCTAATCTGCTGGTCTCCGTTATCCCATCTTTTATTCGGGCATTGATAGGGGCTGGTCATCCACCTTCGGAGTAGATGCGTCAAAGGTAATCCATCCCGCGTCTATTAGATTCCGGACCTTGTGCTTTAGGGCTACACGACTTTCGATGGAGTGCCCTGGAGAACCTGAATGGTAATCACGACTTTCATTAGATTTATACCATTCTAGGTATGGTGGCTCCATTTTCTTGGGAGGGACGCGCACGAGGAGCTTGGCGTCCAACAATTTCAAAAATAGACTTCCATAGGAGGTAGGTATGGAAGTGAATTTCCTCTCCTGTCTGCGTGGTTTGGCTTGTTGCGAGGAGGCGAAGGAATGGTAATACTAACTGCATTCACGGTTCCTTCCTTCTTTTTTCCAAAGCTCTTTTTATCATTTGGAGTAGAGGAATTGGAGGTAGTATGCTTGTGCAATTCTTCAGCTTTTCGGACCTTGCTCTACTCTTTCTCCTATAATTACCACATCCGCAAACGAGTGTTGATGTGTTCCCTATCATTTTGTCGTAATAGGGACCGAGTCAAAGAATTGATGAACATGGATGTGGTTTCCTTGTCGGATAGAGGAGGTTCCACTTGCGTTGCCAATTCCCTCCATCTTTGGGCATATGCTTTGAAGGATTCGTCGTTTTTCTTGCTTAATAATTGTAGATCTGCTCTTTCGGGGGTCGGGTCAATGTTGTATTTATAACGACGAAGAAATGCATCTGCCATATGTCTCCGAGTTTGGATTTGCCCTCCTTCTAGTTGCATATACCGGTTTAAAGGCTGATTCGACCGAGGCTCTCTGAGCGAGTGGATCGGGAGTTTTCATTATCGGCATGTGCGGCCATCTTACGACGGTACATTGTAAGGTGGCTTCTCGGGCGAGTCGATCCCATGTATTTCGGGAAGTCCGGAGTTTTGAACTTGTTAGGGAATTGGATATTTTTGACGAGGCACATATCAGTTGCTTCTTTTATATCAAAGTTATGACCTTCCATGGCTCTCGGCCTTTCTTCAAGAGCGGTGATTTGTTGTTTTGATATTTCGGGAGCATGAATATGTCTGCTCTTGTGTCGGAATGATCGTGCTCACTTTGAGGTTCCTCTTCTTCTTCTTGGTGAGAGGCTTGTCCATTACGAGGATCCTCTCGATGAAGATTACGTTGATGCATCATTTCTAGCATTTGAGCCATTTGCTCTTTTAGCGTAGTAAGCTCGGCGGTGAGCTTTCGGTTTTGCTCTTCTAGTTGTTCCATCTTCTTAGCTTTTTGAGCACGAGTGAGGACGGGCGGAAGACCAGCCACCTTCTAAATGATTTTAATGATTCTTATTATGACTTTTTATTTTAAATGATTAGCGTGGAATAAATACGCCCTAGGATGAATGTGTTTATGTATGAGAGGTTTTATTATGATGATGTTTATGCATACTTTTCTTAATGCATTGGTTTTCTCTCTTGGTTTTACCACTTATTGAATGATATGGTATGAATGATACGACTTTGCCAAAAATCTTTTGTAAAAAGGTATTTTTATGACCTTAATGTTTTTATATTTTTTTATGATTTTTAGGGTTTTTCACTTTTTTATGATTTTTAGGGTTTTTCACTTTTTTATGTTTGTTGTATGATTACCCTATGCTAATGCATCAATACAAATGCGGCAAACTTATGCACACACAATTCATACATCCACGAGCGAGCCACGCTTATTTAATCACGAGGTAGGATTTTCCTGCAGAAACGTGCTTGGTTTAGGTGGTTCTAGCTGTTCTCACCGGGCCAAAGGTCCCCAAGGTGCCCCCATTATAGGGACCTCTCAATCTCTCAATCCTCGGGTCATGCACGGAACTCAGTGGCGACACCCTTATACCAAAAGAAGAGAGTTATCACCTTGAGTTGGTGGTTTTCAGACAACGGCGGTAGCCCGTGTGCCAACTAACCGATCGTATCCGCCACCCACTCCCTATAGATATTCACTCTTGCCCCGGGTATAGAGGGACTCGTTGTGTGCAAGGGTTCTTGTGTGCAATTTATATTTCAAACAATTGCGAAATAATCATACAGCGAGTTATTAAAGCCATACAATAAAAACATACGGAAGGGTAAAGGCGTAATTTCAAATCTTTACTTAGTTTGAATTTATACTGTCACTAAATGGGATCAACTCTCTAGCTTCCCCGGTGGAGTCGCCATCCGTCGCCGCCGTCCCTTTCCGACGTCCGGAGGACGTCTCGAAACGTTTATGCGAGCGGTCGCGAAAAGATGGTTTAGACTCGCGTATTTGTTTTAAAAGGTTTTCGAAAAGAGGTTCTTATGGAGTCGCCACCAATGTTTTAACCTTAAACATTGGAAAAGGAAAAAATGTTGATTTTAAGAAAAACCGCACTTGGCCATTATAACCGGAGTTGGGTAAGGGAGTTAGTTACGTGTGGGGAAGGTGTTAGCACCCCACAACGCCCCTTTCGGGTTCCCTATGACAGATTAATTCATTTAAATAAAGACTACAAGAAATTACGCGATTACCCTATTTTATTACATAATATTAAATGGCTATCTATATGATTTTATTCTATGTTATATGCATAAAATGATGAATAAAGCTAAATAAAGCAATAAAAGAGATATTAAAATAGCTATCTACATGATTTTACTCTACATGACATAAATAGTAAATAAAGCTAAATAAAACAATAAATAAAGCAATAAAAGAGAAGAGAATTGAAAAGAACCTCCGTAGCAAGCTTTGTATTGAGAATCTCCAACTATGAGGATGCGTTTTGGCAACCCCTCTCTCTACACGAGACTCTCCTCACCAATACAAGATCGACCCCACTAAAAATTTAAAGAAGAATCGAATGCTTGGAATATAATTCCTTAACCGATTGTTACCTATTTAAGGCAATCGGAAAGATCATTCAAGAGAAAGAAAGAAATAGACAAGTGCTCGAGTTTTAGAAAGTGTTTCGAGCTCTGCGGAGTGTCTGTGGTGTGAAAAAGTGGCAAATGAGCCTCCTATTTATAGTTTTTCGCAGCTGGCGCACTTTGGGACGGCCGTCCGGGGTGGGACGGCCGTCCGGGCTGGGACAGCCGTCCCAAATGGCAAAATTACACGGGCTAGGACCCCACGGGAACCCGGGACGGCCGTCCCACATAAGCAGGGCTTGGGACGGCCGTCCCAGCTTCGGGACGCGCGTCCCAACTGGCTGGGGCAGGTTGGGACGGCCGTCCCAACTGGGACGGCCGTCTCAACCTGTTCTGGTCATTTTCGCGCGTTTCGGGACTCCGGGAAGCTCTCCTTGCCTGTTTTGGACGTCAATTGATGCCGATATGTGTCTATTGAAGCTTTATCTCCATATTGGCTCTTATTTGTAATGCTAGACGAGCTTTATCTTGTTACGGGTGATCTCCTTTATCTTTTTTTGAGAGGCCGGGCAAAATTAGGGGTCTACAATAATAAATGGTCATACATAATCGAAAATTCAATTGATTGATTCGCGGAATCAACAAGTTAAAATAACTCAATGAATTTTCAATATCAAGTTTCGCATTTTCAATCTGTTGAAATGATTTTAAATTTGTTGAAACAGAAAGACCTTTTTCAGTCTAAGAGTTTTTAGAAAATCAATCTGTTGAAATATTTTTCAATCTGTTGAAACAGAGAGACTATTTTTTTTAACTAAGTGTTTGCAGGAATTTAATCTGTTGGAATGATTTTCAATCGATTAAAACAGAGAGCTGTCATTTTTCATTAAGTTGTTTTAATCCATTAAAACTCGAATCAATCGATTAAATGGAACTTTAAATGAAATCAATCGATTGAATCGATGTCTTAATCGATTAAATGAAACTTTAAATGAAATCAATCGATTGAATCGATATTTTAATCGATTGAAATAATATTCTGATCGATCATAGTTTTGTTCTAATCGATCATAACTCATTCTAATCGATCATAGTTTTATTCTGATCGATCATAACTCATTCGATCGATCATAGTTTTATTCGATCGATCATAACTCGATCTAATCAATCATACTTCGTTCTAATCGATCGAGTCTCTTCTAAACTCGTTTCTATCGCTAACCAACTTATCTTTTGACTCTCTAAAATAGTTTTTAACAGATGAAACGTTCGTTTTTCCGATTTACTCTATATATACAGATTTGATCTATCTTTTGAAATACACAATACAACACACTACTTGAGAAAACTTGTGAAATCAATCTGTGAATCTTTCATACGTGACTTTCTCTGCATTCAAGAATCTTTTTCATATCATAAGGTGTTGTGATCAGAATTGTGGTCATTCAAAGAGAGAAAGTCTTGATAGAATTGGTTCCGGACAATTAGAAACTTCAAGTCCAGGTTTTTTCTTTCCATATTCTTTGTAAAAGTTGATTGTGCAGGTTGGATTGTAATCTGCACTTGGTACGATGACTCGGATTTGGTTCTTGGGTGGTTTTCAAGATTACTGTCTTGTGGGTTTGCAAGATAGTTCTTGGGGTAGATTGGTGAGTATCTACTGGTTGTAATTTTCACTTGGTATTAGTGGAACTTGACTGGTTTGTCAAGAAGCTGGATGTAGCTACGGATTAGAGTGAACCAAGTATAAATTTGTGTGTTAATATTCTTCTTTCATCTCTTTTATTTTCTGTCTTTAATTGTGCTGTGTTTAAACCGAGTTACCTTTGCAAAGATTGAATAAAGATAACTCATTCTTCCAAAAAGAAAGTAAGTTTTGCGAAAAAGTTTTAAAAGTTCAATTCACCCCCCCTCTTGAACTCAACCATTAATTCTTTCAGTCTCGCCATCTGACAGCGCGAAAACCTATAAATAGGGGCTCTCCCCCCCTCATTTCCACACACCACAGCTGCATAGCTCTCCCTTCTCTCTAAAAACTTCTCTCTAGAATCCCTCCGACGTATTTCCGGAGTTTCTGAGTGCTTTCAAGAGTGATTTTCGGCGTTCGAGAGGTTTTTCGACGTCTTGTAGAGCGAAGGGCTGCCATAAAGCACCCTATTTTTTCCAGAGAATTAATATAAAAAGCGTGCTTCGGAGGTTCAAATTCTCTCCTTCCACTTTTACCGCTTTTATCTTAAATTATGCAATAGATAGTAGGGTCATGTAGTCATACTTTTTAAATTCCGCAGAATAAAAAAGGGCAAAAGTGTGTTTTTCTAGTTTATCAATAAAAATAAGCCGGCCTATCATAGGGAACCCGAAAGGGGCGTCGTAAAGGGACTAATACTCCCTTTGCACGTAACCAACTCCCTTACCCAACTCTGGTTCTAATGACCAAAGTTGGTTTTCAAAAACCAACGCCTTTTTAAACCCCTTTTCCGATGTTTATGGTAAAAATATCGGTGGCGACTCCATAGAACCCAAAATAAATAAGTCCTTGGGTTAGCCCGGTTGTCGGACAACTCAAGGACACTTTTTCGAAAACCTCGTCTCTAGGTTAGCCCGGTCATCGGACAACCTAAGGACGTTGTAACCACCAATAAAAAACGCGAAAACAAGAGAGTCGAAAGACCATCGCGTCGCTCCGACCGCCTCGTTTTGACGGCGGCGACAGATGGCGACTCCACTGGGGAAGCCTAGAGAGTTAATCCCATTTAGTGATGGGCCGGCTTAAACAATAAATAAACCAAGAAAATAACACTTTTGCCCTTAACTTGTATTTATAACATGTTTTATTGTTTGGCTTTCAATAAACTGTTGTTTGTTTATACTTACGCAAGTGATTGAGATATAAACTGCACACAAATCCCTTGCACACAACAGTTCCTCCTATACCCGGGGGCAAGTGAGATAACCATAGGGAGTGGGTGGCAGGTACGGTTCGCTGCAGTTAGGGCCTTGTGCCCACCAGTGTGATCGGAAACCACCACTCTAGGTGATAACCTTCCTCTTTTGGCAACAAGACCGACTCTGGCCTTAGTGCTGAGCATGGTCGGACGGTTGGAGAGTGGGGACCCTATAATGGGGGCACCTTGGGGGCCTCAGCCTGGTGAGAACAGTTAGAACCTACCCTGGCCAATGCACTTTTCTGCAGGAGAACCCTACCTCGTGATAAAAACGAAATCTCGCCTGTTCGGGGATGATCGAATTGTGTGTGCATATGTTTGTTGCATTTGTATGTTGCATAGCATAAACAAACAACAGAACAAAATCAAAAAAATATTTCACAAATAAACACCCTTATCTCGGACAGTCTGCCTTTCAGCTAGCCTGGTTTCAGGTTCTTTGCAAGCTAAGTAGCCACGCAGTTCCGACAGAAGAGATAAGGGACGCTAAATATTCTTTCGCATAAAGCCATACTTTATCTCGGACAGTCTGCCTTTTAGCTAGCCTGGTTTCAGGTTCTTTGCAAGCTAAGTAGCCACGCAGTTCCGACAAAAGAGATAAAAGGGCTATAAAATAAACAAATAACAATAAAAATACAAATAAAAATTCATTTTTTCCGAAATTCACAAATAAGACCTGGTCCAAAAACATCGCATTCATAAAACATTCATATAGATAGTTTATTCTTCCAAAAGATAAATACAAAAACATCAAAAATATAAATAAACCACTTTTGACGAAGTCAAACCATTCATACTACATCATATCATGAGCAAAAACCAAGAGAGAAAATAAAAATGAAAGCGCATTCAGCATCATTTAAATAAAAAACTCTCATGCATAAGCATATCCCATGTTAGTTTAAGCACTCAACATGCATTAATAAAACTTTTTCGGACATTCTAGAAAGTGGTTGGTCCTTTTCCTACTCGTACTCGTGCGCAAAAGGCTAAGGCAATGGAAAATCTAGAGGAGCAAAACCGGAAGCTCACTACAGAGGTTAATATCCTCCGCGAGCAGGTGGCACAATTAATGGAGGTCGTGCGCCAGGGCCAGAGCAAGGGCGGCGAGGGCCAAGCTGAGCATATCCCTCCTCATGAGGAGGAGGAGGAGGAGGAGGAGCACTTCTTCGGCGATAAGGATGTTAAGACTGCTCGCATCCTTACCCCGGAAGTATCCAAACAACAACTCTCCGCCTTGGAGGAGAGGCTGAAGGCGGTCGAAGGGCATAACTTCGACGTCAAGGAGGTGGCTGACATGTGCCTCGTAAAGGACATCCGCTTCCCTCCCAAACTCAAGGTCCCGGACTTCCCCAAGTACGCCGGGTTGACCTGCCCTAAGAACCATCTTATGATGTATTGCCGTAAGATGGCCGCCCATGCTGACAATGAGAAACTCCTGATCCATTGCTTTCAGGAGAGCCTGGCGGACTCGGCTCTCAACTGGTACATGCAGTTGGAGAGGGGGCAGGTCCAAAACTGGAAGCAGCTGGCAGACGCTTTCCTCCGTCGCTACCGCTATAACATCGATCTAACACCCGACAGGTCAGATCTTAGAGCACTGAGCAAGAGGAGCGACGAGCCCTTTAAAGCGTATGCCCAAAGGTGGAGGGAAATGGCAGCCCAGATAGAGCCTCCTTTGACGGACAAGGAGACGGTGGCTATGTTCATCGACTCACTGACTGGAGCGTACTACGACAAGGCAATAGCCAGTACCTCCAACCTCTTCTCGGACATAGTCACCGTAGGCGAGAGGGTGGAGCAAGGACTGAGGAGCGGGAAGATCGCACAGTCTTCCCAAGCTGGTGTCTCCTTCAGGAAGCCCACTGGCAAGAAGAAGGACGAATCTGTGCACGCAATCAACTTTGCCACTCCTTCTCCTACCCCACAAACGCCTAAGCAGCCCCGCAAGAAAGAGAGGAAGTTCACTCCAATCTCCACTTCCTATGGACTGCTGCTGCCTCAGCTGTTGGAGGCTAAGCTCCTGACCTGCGCTCCTCCCAAGAAACAACTGGAGCCTCCCTACCCCGAATGGTATAAGCCGAACGAAAAATGCGCTTACCATTCGGGCGCGCCCGGTCACTCTACAGAGAACTGCTTGACCCTTAAGTATCGGGTTCAAGAGTTAATCGACGCCGGGTGGATTACTTTTGACGCCTCTGCTTCTAACACCAATGACAAACCTCTGTCGAAGCCAGAATAGCAAAGAGGGAGGACTTGGAGGACCGGCCCTAGGGTTTTCTTTTTTTAAGCTTTCTCTATATCTCCTGCGGTCCCCGCCCGTGGCCGCAGGAATCTTGATTAAAAGGGCTTGTAAATACATTATCATTTTCTTTAATATACGAGGCATTTTTCGTCAACATTCATTCCATTCATTCTTTTCTCTCCTACATTTATTATTCTTTCAGAAATAAATTGAATAATAAAATCTATGACTAAAACAGAACCTAAAACGCATCATGTCTGTAATTGATGAATCCCCATGGACTCCGGAAACGGAAGGCGAATGGACCGAGTCCGACAGTGAACAGGAGACCATTTCTCCGGATGTGCAAAGGATGCTGGAAAAAGAAACACGCATCATAAAACCGCATCAGGAAGAAATAGAAGCTGTCAATTTGGGAAAAGAGGATGAGGATAAAAAGGTGAACATCGGCACCCAAATGGAAAATAGCACGAAAAGGGGGTTAATACTGCTCCTGAAAGAATATATGGATGTATTTGCCTGGTCGTATCATGACATGCCCGGGCTTGACACGAGTATAGTGGAACACAGATTACCACTAAAAGAGGGGTTCCGACCTATAAAACAAAAGCTTAGGAGGATTAAACCTGACTGGTCCTTAATGATAAAGGAGGAGGTGCAAAGGCAGTTGGATGCCAATTTCCTGGTAGTTTCCAAGTACCCAGAGTGGTTGGCCAACATAGTACCCGTCATCAAAAAGACCGGGAAGGTCAGGGTCTGCGTGGATTATAGGGACCTCAATCGAGCAAGTCCTAAGGACGACTTTCCCCTACCACATATAGACACGCTGGTGGACCATACCGCTACTAACACATTGTATTCCTTCATGGACGGGTATGCGGGGTACAACCAGATCAAGTTGGCCATTGAGGATAGAGAGAAAACCTCCTTCATTACACCATGGGGCACCTTTTGTTATCGTGTAATGCCTTTCGGACTCAAGAATGCGGGGGCAACCTATCAAAGGGCTATGGTCACACTATTCCACGACATGATCCACAAGGAAATAGAAGTATATGTGGACGACATGATAGCCAAGTCTAGAAATGAAATGGACCACATTCAATATCTCCGGAAACTCTTTGATCGACTCCGGAAGTATCAACTTAAGCTAAACCCGGCAAAATGTACTTTCGGAGTGCGGTCAGGAAAACTTCTAGGGTTCATTGTCAGTGAAAGAGGAATTGAGGTGGACCCCGACAAAACAAAAGGCAATTCTGGAAATGCCTCCACCAAGCACAGAAAAGGAGGTCAGAGGTTTTCTGGGACGGATAAACTACATTGCCCGTTTTATCGCACAGTTAACAGATAAATGTATCCCCATCTTTAAACTGTTGCGCAAAAATCAACCAACGGTATGGAACGAAGAATGCCAACAAGCGTTCGATAAAATCAAAGCTTGTTTAACCAATCCACCAGTATTAGTGCCACCCGTTGAAGGGAGACCTCTGATCCTATATTTGTCAGTTCTCGAAGAATCCATGGGATGTGTGCTCGGCCAGCATGATGAAACCAGGAAAAAGGAACGAGCCATTTACTATCTCAGTAAAAAATTCTCAGATTATGAAACACGTTATACACCATTCGAAAAAACATGTTGCGCATTGGTGTGGGTCACTCAGCGTCTTAGACAGTACATGGCTCGACATACGACATGGTTGGTCTCCAAAATGGACCCGATCAAATACCTCTTCGAGAAGCCCATCTTGACTGGAAGAATAGCTAGGTGGCAAGTTCTCCTCTCAGAATTTGACATTATCCACGTCACCCAAAAAGCTATTAAAGGATGTCCCCTAGCGGATTATCTAGCTCATGGATCCACAGACAAATACCAGTCCTTACAAGACGACTTCCCCGATGAGCACATCATGCACATCGAACACGTAGAGACCAAAGAAGAGATGTGGACCATGTTCTTCGATGGGGCTTCCAACATGCTTGGACACGGGGTAGGAGCTATTTTGATATCCCCTGAGAAGAAACACATTCCTGTAACGGCCAGGCTTAATTTCGATTGCACCAATAACATGGCCGAATACGAAGCATGTGCACTGGGAATCCGAGCGGCTTTAGATCATGGGGTCACTAAGCTCAAAATATTCGGCGATTCATCCCTCGTCATCTACCAACTTAAAGGTGAATGGGAAACCCGAAACGCCAAATTGATCCCATATCTAGAGTACATCCAAGAGTTGGTCTCAAGAATGGAAAGCGTCACTTTCCAGTATATTCCAAGGGAAGACAACCAAATTGCTGACGCCCTCGCCACACTATCATCCATGTTCGCCCTGGACCGGGAGCATGAGATGCCAATCATTCAAGTTAAACTGCATGATAAACAAGCTTTCTGCATGGCAGTAAATGACGAGCGCGATCAAAACCCCTGGTACCATGACATCAAGCGGTACCTCATGAGGGGAGAATACCCCGAAGGAATCAGTGACAATGAAAAGCGGACCATTCGCAAAAGGGCCATAGGGTTCACGTTGATCGAAGGAACCCTCTACAAAAAGAGCCCCGATTCCACCCTATTAAGGTGTGTGGACCAAGAAGAAGCCCAAACACTGATAAAAGAAATCCACAAGGGGACTTTTGGAACCCATGCACCTGGGCATGTCATGGCAAAGAAAATCCTCAGGGCAGGATACTATTGGTCCACGATGGAAGCTGATTGTCACCAATATGCCAAGAAATGTCATAAGTGCCAAGTATACGCCGATAACATTCATGTACCGCCCACACCTCTCAGTAACCTGGCTACACCATGGCCATTTTCTATGTGGGGCATGGATGTCATCGGACCCATTGAACCCAAAGCATCTAACGGCCATCGCTTCATATTGGTGGCAATCAACTATTTCACCAAGTGGGTTGAGGCGGTATCATACGTACACGTAACCCGGAAAGTGGTGACCACCTTCATCAAGAAAAACATTATATGTCGGTACGGCATTCCTCATAAGCTCATTACTGACAATGGGACCAATCTCAACAACAAAATGATGGAGGAACTATGCCAAGATTTCAAAATCCAACACCACAATTCCTCTCCGTACCGACCAAAGATGAACGGTGCAGTAGAGGCAGCCAACAAAAATATCAAGAAAATTCTCCAGAAAATGGTGGTCACCTATAAAGATTGGCATGAGATGCTTCCCTTCGCTTTACACGGCTATCGGACGTCGGTTCGAACCTCCACAGGGGCTACCCCGTTTTCCCTCGTATACGGAATGGAGGCCGTGCTACCAGTAGAAGTCGAAATACCCTCTCTACGAGTCGTCATGGAAGCAAAACTGACAGAAGCTTAATGGGTCCAAAACCGATACGATCAGTTGAATCTAATAGAAGAAAAATGGCTGGACGCCATATGTCGGGGGCAGGCTTACCAAAAGAAAATCAAGAGGGCCTACGACAAGAAGGTCAATCCCCGCACTTTCCAAGAAGGAGATCTAGTAGTAAAGAAACTGCTCCCGGCCCAGAAAGACAAAATCGGGAAATGGGCAGCCAACTACGAAGGACCCTTTGTGGTCAAGCGAGCCTTCTCAGGAGGAGCCCTTATCCTCACCAATATGGATGGAGAAGAGCTCCGATACCCCGTCAACTCAGATGCGGTGAAAAAATATTACACCTAAAAAAAAACACATTGCTCATGACCCGTCAGGATGAAAACTCGCAAAGAGCGTCCTGGGCAAAAGATAGGGCCTATATACCTCGCTAGGATACGTCCTAGGCAAAAAGTAGAGGTTCAAAAAAAAAAAAAAAAAAAAAAAGGAAGAAAAAAAAAACAAAAAAAAAGAAGAGCAATGATTACCTTAGCCGAAAACCGCAAAGGCGACTAAGGTAATACTTCCGCAATAGCAAGCAGACTTCGCATAGTCTTCACTCCGTACTCGGACATCTCAACGGAAGGAACCAGAGAAATGGGGAAACAGAGATCACAAGACATGATTGTGGCACCCTCATACAGTTTAGCCAACCCTGGCCAGCCATGCTTACAAATTCTTTTGTAAAACCCCCATGTAAAAATAAACCATCTGGTTACATCAATAAAATTGTCTTTTTCTCTTTACCTACTTGTGTAAATGCCTCTATATTAACGAAATATGAGCATGCATAAAACAAGCAATTCGAGAAAGCATAAAAACAAAAGACGCGCATCACCAACCAGGGTCGTCCCAAGTAAAAAGCACAGGATAGCCTGCTAGATCGAAAACCCGCAAAGGGCGGTCTAGGCAAAAGATAGGGTTAAAACAAAAAGTGCAAAAAGAATAATCACGAGAGAACAAAAGAAAGAAAGTACCGGTCACTTTCTAAATATCCTCAACTAAGATAAAATTGCATCAACAGCATCCACACACAAATAGTCGCACAATAAATGACTTTGTCAAAAGTAAAACAAACAAAAATACTATAGGAAAATAGAAAGCATTCAACCTCATGCTTGCATTCATGAAAAACAACCAAAGGTATCCCAGTATGATTTCACCGACCCTTTGCCTCTTTTGTAAAAGCCAGCGTAACAAAAGAGAAGCTTAAAAAGGAAAAAGGCACACGCTCGATAAAAAGCCAAAATTCTAAGATCGCGAGAAAAAATAAAACCGCGAGAAAAAGGCAGGATTAAGCCATCGCACCAACCAATAAAGTTTCGACCACCAAACAAGAGTCAAACAAAACCAAGATCCATCCGACCAACCAGCCAGGATCGGATGATCACTACCAAAAGAACAAAAACAAAGGATCCCCGACAATCAACGAAGGCCGATTGATCACCAACAAAATCCCCAACGTGACCCGGATAACTATTCAAGAAATCCGAAGAGCAGTCAACTCAACACAAGCAGCACTCTCCAGAGAGCTGCGCCTGATCTGCGCTCGAGCCGGATCAGTAAGTCGCACTACCACCCTGATGGGGGGTTCATACCCATCCAGTCCCGCACAACGGACTGTACCACCCTGATGGGGGGTTCATACCCATCCAGTCCCGCACAACGGACTGTACCACCCTGATGGGGGGTTCATACCCATCCAGTCCCACACAACGGACTGTACCACCCTGATGGGGGGTTCATACCCATCCAGTCCCGCACAAAGGACTGTACCAGCCTGATGGGGGTTTCATACCCATCCAGTCCCACACAACGGACTGCAACTACCAGCCCGATGGGGGGTTTATACCCATCAACCGAAGGATCGGCTACGTCAGAAGTAGTATCCGGAGGTTCTACCACGTGTTCACCAAAGGGATCGGCTACGTCAGAAGTAGTATCTCGGAAGTGCACGGACACCAAAGTTTTCCCCAGAAGATCAACCGCCACAAGACGGGACATCCGAAGGGCAACCGGGCAAGAGGGTCAACTCCTTTACCCCCCAGTCGATCATCCTGACAACAGAAGGCCAGCAGTCGACTGGACGGGTAAAGGGGGGGCAGCTGTAGACCCCAAATCTTGCCCGGCCTCCAAATAAAGACCAGAAGATCTCCTATTTTGAAGATGGACAAGCCTAACAAGCCATTAGGAGAGACTATTAGGCCCCATACTAGAATAGGAGGGAATTTCTGTACCAAAAAATAAGTTTTCTCGCTTCGAAGGGACGAGACCGCCTTCTGGACGACCCAGACCGCCGTTTCGCCTCGCGTAGCAAGCGAGACCGCCGTCTCGCCTAACGAGACGGCGGTCTCGTTTCCTACGAAGAACGAGACAGCATTCTCGTTCATCCATACGGCGGTCTCGCCATTTCGACAGGTCGAGACGGCGGTCTCGTTGGACGAGACGGCGGTCTCGACCCTGTCAGACGAGACCGGCGGTCTCGCCATCTGACAGCGCGAAAACCTATAAATAGGGGCTCTCCCCCCCTCATTTCCACACACCACAGCTGCATAGCTCTCCCTTCTCTCTAAAAACTTCTCTCTAGAATCCCTCCGACGCATTTCCGGAGTTTCTGAGTGCTTTCAAGAGTGATTTTCGGCGTTCGAGAGGTTTTCCGACGTCTTGTAGAGCGAAGGGCTGCCATAAAGCACCCTATTTTTTCCAGAGAATTAATATAAAAAGCGTGCTTCGGAGGTTCAAATTCTCTCCTTCCACTTTTACCGCTTTTATCTTAAATTATGCAATAGATAGTAGGGCCATGTAGTCATACTTTTTAAATTCCGCAGAATAAAAAAGGGCAAAAGTGTGTTTTTCTAGTTTATCAATAAAAATAAGCTGGCCTATCATAGGGAACCCGAAAGGGCGTCGTAAAGGGACTAATACTCCCTTTGCATGTAACCAACTCCCTTACCCAACTCCGGTTCTAATGACCAAAGTTGGTTTTCGAAAACCAACGCCTTTTTAAACCCCTTTTCCGATGTTTATGGTAAAAATATCGGTGGCGACTCCATAGAACCCAAAATAAATAAGTCCTTGGGTTAGCCCGGTTGTCGGACAACTCAAGGACACTTTTTCGAAAACCTCGTCTCTAGGTTAGCCCGGTCATCGGACAACCTAAGGACGTTGTAACCACCAATAAAAAACGCGAAAACAAGAGAGTCGAAAGACCATCGCGTCGCTCCGACCGCCTCGTTTTGACGGCGGCGACATTAGGCTTTGGCCGTCTTCAAATAGGAAGCTTTCTGACTTTATTTTGAGGCCGGGCAAGATTTGGGGTCTACACATCTACA